>DWAK01000148.1:0-13468 GCA_018230145.1 Lepidochrysops patricia
TATAATAAAAGATACAGTGTAGTTTTTAAGTAATATAAAAATAAAAATTATGTATGTTAAATTGTAAGGTACCTATTAACCTATACTGGGCTTATGCAGCCTGAAATAAATGGTTTATTATTATTATACATATTACTATTTTATTATTATTATACATAGTAGGTACAAGACTCGGTTTGCGACACCAGGCGGCAGCATCATCGTTTTGCATGGTTCCTATAATACTGTGGGGAAAGGTTGGAAGCTCCAAGGGAGATATCTCCGACCGAGCGAGGTGATATGCTTGGCTAGGCCGAAATCTTTCGTGGTATGTTATGTTCGTACTAGGGTTACTGGTTAAAACTTCTATTCTAATAAGTGGTTTACGCTCTCGTGCGAGTAGCGAGACGAGAGGACGAGGTTGGCACATGCTCTCGTGGTTCATCTGCAGGGATGGCGAACCTTTACATACCTTTTTTTTTTTTCGTGGGTTAATGCCTTGCGCATCCCCGGCGGCGCGGGGGACGGCGGTATGTGGGACTCCCCCGGGTGCTGCGGTAAAGGAGCGCACCCTGGTATACCCACTAAAACCAGTGCCTCCTCCTCCGCTATGCTGCTGCGCCGCCGGACTCGCCGAAACGCTGCAGCGGCCCATACCTAGGGTAAGCTCGCATAATTACGTGACACATCTGCGATAACTAGTTCCGAAGCTCATATCTTTTTACACGAGTAAAATAAACTATTAGAAATACTACCTTAAGGCTTCTAATAATCCCTCTCTTTGGATGCAAAGTTTTGTCATTATTGCGTGGAAGAGAAAGCAACAGTGCCGCGTATTGTCGCCATTTTTTCTCGTTCGCCGGCCACTTACTGTTATGCTCCTTTAAATGAATTATTGTCTAATCTAAATCATACCTAAATGTTGTTATTTTTATGTGAAATTTTTGACTGTTTGTGGATAATAGTGTTTACTTGTTAACTGCTAGTTACGGATTTATGTAGGTACCTATAACTTGAACAGTACCTAGGTATTCTATACGGAGTCTCAAAAATTTTGATTTAAAATAAACGGAAAACCATATCACCAATTTAAACATGGTAAATAGTAACTCGCATGTTATTTTCTGTGTAAATTGGTGCTTTTATTACGAATAAATAGAAAAAATAAGTAATGAAAAAATAATAAAAAATGAAAACAAATAAGTGAACAACTTCAATTAATATTTATCTGAGTCGTTATTTTTATTATCACATAACTGAACCACTAGGTGGCCTTTTTAACGATATAAATATAAAAATATAAAATTGAGGGACTTAGAAAAATAATAAGATTCAGCACCGTGCCGTCACTTGTAACCAGTCCAACTGAGTGCAGGCGAGAATTCAAAAGTTGAACCCCCGATATCTCTCCCTTGGACCGTTATTTTCGTACGGCATTGTGAAATAATCAATTACCTAAAAGAGTTTTAAACTGTACGGAACCGATTCCGTACAGTCTACAGACTCAAATATGCCACAGAGTCGTAAGAATTTCTAATTATAATTTAATAAAAAAAATAAAACACTCATCTAATTGTGTTAAGTATATCAGAATTCAGAATAATGATAATGCTATCACCAAATTTAAGTGATTATTACCGAATTTTACCTAAGTGAACCTGTGATTTATAAAGCCATGTTAGAACTAGTTCTTTGTTATGAAAATAAGTTTATTTGCTTAAATAGTAAATAAAAGACGACTTAAACATTTTGATAACGATCTAAATACTGGGTTTTATTGCTATTATCCAAATTATCACAGAATTAGGTAGTGATACTAGCTGGCTGGCGAGGCGAGGTGAGAGTGTAAGTGGGATATAAAGGTTATGTTGATTATGTAATAATTGGTGGCCGATTTAACAATCAAAACATAACTTTGCAATAGTATCCACTATTATGCTTATAGATACGTAAGTAGGTATATAAAGAAATCGGTCAGAGCAACAATATGAAAAATCCAATCAGCCCGATTGTCGGTCCTACAAAAAGTAGGTAGGTAATAGGTATTAGTTTTCAATTGGTCGGATGACAGGATGGACTGATTTTGCTCGCGGCAAGCCAGAGCGAACTGGAGCGATATTTCTCCATGTATTTTTTGTACCTATGTCCCCTATTTTTTATTTTATTTTATTTATATCTATTATCTAATATTGTGACAGAAGAATCTGTTGGGTTATAATTTAGATTGTTATAATAAAGTTAGGTCTAGCCTCTAGGTACCTACCTCTACTGTACTCTACGGCTTAAATAAGTTTCAGTTGTACCATAAAGATGATCAACAAAACTAAACAAGTAAATTATTTCTAAATTTCTTTATTATACATCGATATAAAACAAATTTGTAAATTTTTGGTAATGTTACAGAAAATATAATCACTCATTTGACTAGATATTTGATACGTATTTAGAAAATTCAACAAAAGATACAATTTCCAAAACAATCGTAATAATCTAGGTACATCAAGCATAATATTAGGTATAAATAACTAACGGAATGCATATGTTATATGTACCTATTCTGTACGAAGAAAAATGTTACCTTTTTCGCAGCTCTCCTTACTGCGTTCTGTTTGGAGTATATAATATACTTAGGTAGGTATTATAAGGTATCTACTAAGTATTTATCAGTTGGTATTAATTGCGAAATTTTGAATTTCACCCATATTTTCTACATGTAGGTATCTACGATGTCTAGGCGTAACGAAATTTAATCGACTAGAAGGATCCCTACTTTAATTGGAGGCTGTATGATTATGTATTTTTAATTACTTCCGGGGAAAAACTGAAACTATTTACTTAGCTATCAGTAGCGAAGGGTAAGTTTTCTTTAGAGGAAAGCCGCAGTCGCTAGATAAGGGATGTGTAGAGCTGTATACAGCACAGTGCAATAAGGAAATTCTAAAACACCGATTCAAAAGGGAAGCCGATGGTAATGGAGTTGTTTAGACGCCTCGCCACTGTTAACTATATTACAGACTGGAAGTAGACGAAAGGAGGCAAGTTCTAGGGTTTTATGTGTTGTTAGTTTGTAATATTAATTACTGTGTACAATAATGAAACCTTGATTTACTACTTTACTATCAAGAAGACTTGGTGCTTTAAAAATAATTCGTGTTCAAAAGTCCTATAGCTTCTAAAAACTGTGTAGTAAATTATAATTAACTATTTCAAACTACAGTAGTACATCATTAATACATCCTTAAACCTAATTTTATTTAAGTACAATTCCTTAACCCTTAACTATACAGTACAGCTCTTTATTTAGTCAACAATTATTATTATTATAAGCAAGGCTTACATATTAGGTAGGTACGTAGTAACTAGACTGACATATTAAGCTCGAATATACAGCACTAAAGTACTCAATAAGTTAACAACAAAAAAACATACGTGTTTATCATCTCCAACTTAAAAGTCGGTAAAATTTTAATGAACATTGTTTTGACACTATCTGATGACGTGATGAAAGATTTCTGAGTTCTACATAATGCAGTAGAGCGGTCGCGGTGGTTTGAGTTTTTGTGTGACAAAGGTAATTTAAAGGTAATTTGTGCGACAGATATAATTGTTATGGACATAAGGACAGAGCACTTAATCTCTACAGTTATCTAATAATCGTCACCTGATTATGAACTTGAAAAGTTTTTCACCACATATTTCTGTGGTTTTCTCGTGCTAAAGTAGGTATTATTTTGTTTGTAAAGTTATTGATAAGCATTATTATTGATTGCATATTTACTTTTTGAAATAGTCCAGTCAGCATTTTAGATACGAATTACTTTATTATCTACATATAAGTAATAGTAATACAGAGTAAGCGTAAAATACAGCAATTCCTATAAAAGTTGTTTGTACATTACTTACAATTACTATCTATCTATTATTATTATTATTTATTTTGTACAAGCTTTTATATTTAATTTTACTATATTATGAAGTACTTATACTTATTGCTTCTTAAATAGACAAAATACATTGTTGGTGAATTTTCAGAAAACACAATAATATTATACTTTGAATGCCAAATTCTGCAATGTGCTTTATTTATTAGGTACTATAACTTTTAATAAAATGTAACCCAGTTTTAGGTGCAATATTACATCTACAATTATAAATAAGTATCATTAAAATATTATTATTACAGAGTGTTCAAGAAAATTGCCGCTCGACCAGTTTACAGACGAAAATCACACGCACACGACCTCACTTATAAAGTACGTAGGTCACTACCGACATAATACATATGCAGTAGTTACGGTCATTTGTTTAAATATTTTAAGTTATTAAAACTGATCGAGAAGAAACTTTGTCGCTTTACAAAGTGGAGTATTCACCATATAACAACATTCTCGCGTTTGTTTCGGACACGGAATGCAGATGGGATTGACTAGTTTTAGTAGAAGTGGGCTTCACTGATAGGTCCTTAGGGTAATACTGTCGCAGACTGTCTTTGTGGGCAGTGCGACTTAGGTTGAATCAGTGATCCGTACTAAAGTAGGAATTCTGCATAAGATAAAGCTTGTCGATGGGGTTCACCACGGCACCCGTCCCCAGGTTTAGGGGTTCATGGGACCCATGGGGTGTGTGCTGATGGGGATGATGGGGTACTTCCAGGTTCTGAAGACTCATGGTGTCCGAAGTCCCCTCGTCTAGCTGGTCGAAGTTGCTGCCGTCAAGCGATATGTCAGAACTGCAGAAGCTGTCACCAGAGTGCGCTGGATAATCTAGAAAATAAAAATTGATTTCGAGTACTTGACTTATTTGAGAAATTATTTTCAGATATTTGATTGGAAGTTCACCAGTAGCAATAAGATTAAAGAATTGTTCACTGCATCTGAACAAGGTACCCTTGGAAAATTTATTACTCAATTTAATTACTGCCTCGATCGTCTGTTAACATTATTACGCTTGAATTAATCTTGTAACTTATAGATCCTATGAAAACATTGATGTGAGATGAAAGCCAAGTTCAATCAAAAGGGACTTTACATAGGGAATTTACATACCATCAGGAGAGTAAGGTAAATTCGGATTCAGCGGTTGACTTGACGCTGAATAGGACGCGTCTAGACCCAGATAATTTCCGTGCTCACTCGACGGTGACTCCTGCTTGATGCTCTTCTCGTCCTTATCTTTGTCCTTGTCTCCATTTTTATCTCCCTCCTGCTTGGCCTTCCTCTGAATCTTTTTCATCTTAGCCCGTTGGTTTTGAAACCAGACCTGCACTACTCTAACACTCAAGCCCGTGTCTTTAGCGAGAGCTTCCCTGACTTTTCGGCATGGCTTCGGGCTGACTTCGAAGGAAGCCTTGAATTGTCTCCTCTGGGCCGAAGTCAGGATTGTGCGGGGTCGCTTGGGCCCGCGTCTTCCGTCCCTCGGCCTCTCCGAATCGTCAATGATCATGTCGTCTTCTGCGTGCTGCATCAGATACATTTCCTTCTCGAAATCTTGTCTGCAGAAGATTTGTCCGGCTCTGATGACGTATTGCTCTCCTTTCTGTAGTGGTTGGCAGCACATGACGCAGACGAAGCATTGAATATGGAAGACGTACTGCTGCGCTCGCATGACCATTTCCTGGGGGAGCAGCCTGTCGCCGCACCTCGTGCATTTGACACCGAATAACCTGAGAAGAAAGAGAACAATGACATACAAATTAATTAGCGCACAGCTGGTCGCGTATTCGCTAGCGGTTCGCGAGCATTTCGCCGAGCATAGCTTAGAACTAGTGTGGGTAAATGTTCAATAGACCCATTCATTTAGTTTCCTATTTTAAGGAGTTTCTTCGCTATACGAATGAGTATAATTGAAGCTTGTATTGAATTACCTATCGTAGTCTGGTTTGCAGTATAATTTGGCATTTCGTGTGTAGCAGGTGTGGGCTAGTGGGCAGCCACAGACGCAGCAGCTGAGGCAGTGCTCGTGCCAGGAGAGCTCGCCTACCCTCATGAGGTACCGGTCTTGTATCTTTTGTCCGCAGCCCTCGCATATCTCCACTATCTTCTCCCTCTTGATGCTCGCGCTTAGTTCTGTGATAAAAGATTCTAGAATTAGTAGCATGTGGTCGTTTTATACACAAGGGGAATAAAATAAAGCCCGTCACAGACGTAGCTATAATCTTATATAAATGAAACCAGTTTCCCATTGTCACGCCATAACATGAAAAAGGCTTGACCGATTTGGCTGAAAATTGGTAGGGAGCTAAAAACTAGCTAAAAACCTGGAGAAGGTTTTTGGGTACTTTTTATCCCGTTGCCGTCGTTCCCGTGGGACATCATTTGTTACTTCTAAGGCGGAACAAATTCGCCGGGTTCTTTTAGTAATATATATAAAAATAAATTATATAGGCATATTACGATATATTTTCTATACAAATATTCAAGTGACCGCAAACGTAACTATAATATATATTACAAGGCGGTTGGACCATAGAAGGAAATGCTCCTTGGAACGCCAACTATGAAAAAGTCGTATTTACTGGCCTTCCATGATCCACCCATCTTAGTTACGTGTGCGGTATAATTTATATTAATATATCATATTATAGCTACGTCTGTGACGGGCTTAAGTATATTTATATTATGTCTAGAGTGACAGTCGCATCCGCATTGAAAATACATTTTTAAACCTAAAATAGCACACTTGTTTAGTTGTAGTTTTTTACAAGCAAAACTAACGACCCGCCCCGGTTTCGCACGGGTGCTGTGCAATGCTGATACTAAATACACAACAGAAAAATTGTGAACGTTGTATATAAAATATTACAAATATTATTATACATATAAATCTTCCTCTTCGATCACTCTATCTATTAAAAAAACCGCATGAAAATCAGCTGCGCATGTAGTCTTAAAGATTTACATACAATATATGGACAGAGAAAGCTACTTTGTTTTATTATAGTGATGAACAATTCAAGATACATAATGCCGTTTAATTACATGTTACATAATCAACTCAATTTTATGGACATAGAATTTACATAGAAAAACATTAACCCAGAAGTAAAAAACATTACATTGGTAGTTAAAGCTCTACGTAAAAAGCTATCCTGTTTGCTACCCGTTGCATGCGAAGTAAATATATTGCCACATCTTATTGTACAAATATCCGTACCAACTACGTAAATTCATCTGAGTCAATGTTATATTTGTCAAATTAAAATGGACTGAACAGTTTCTTTAGTGCTTCGTTATAGGCTTTATCCAGAAACGGAATGATCGCCCGTAGACTTATAACTTGTAGAGCATTTAGGTAATAAAACAAAAAAAAGTCAAAATACCTAGTATCTCGACTTGCGAAGAGTTAACCTAATATTATGTAATACGGACTGAATATAAACTCTATTTCTGAATAGATATAATTGGCTAGCGTAGAACTAATAGCAAACAGCTGTTTATGTATGTACCTACACGTACATGTATGTATTATTTATGTAATATATTATACCTGTTGTGTCATTTCTCTTCCTGTGTATTACTTGTTAAATGTTTTTGTGTTTAATAAACTGTCAAATAATAAATTATCTTTTAACATGTTATAGTTGAAAGTGATTAGGGATAGGAAATTAATAATAATTGTTTCACGTATGTAATAGTGATGATGGTAATATAAACGCATTATTAATTAACGCAAGCACCGTGTCGATGGCTCAAAGCATTTAATATTGTCATGAAATCAAAGGCACACATAGGTACCTATTTACATCGTAATCTCGTGGAGGGTTTGATTAAATACTAGACTAGGTATTATGTAGGCATTATGTAACAAAACATATAACATAGGAATTAATGTATAAGTCACAGCACATTCTTGTTTGTTTAATTGCGTGCAAACGAGCTAACTGTAAGGCTAAAGAAAGTGATTTTGTTCGGATATCATAATATATTCAACGCTCTTGTGACTCTACAAAGAGAATCCTATTTGAAGTGATAAAAAAAATTTATATTAATAAAGATAGCTATTAAATAATCTAAATATAAGAACAACTGTATCATAATTTTTGCAAATAAACAGCACATGAAAAATTTAAATAGATTGAATCGTTCTATGATATTTACAGCATCAGAAACGGTTAAATTATTCTGCATCTCTTGATCGAAGGTATGTGAAAGCTTTTTATTTCACGCTTTGTTTAAGAAAAAGTGGTGTAAGCAAACGTGAAGATAACTTTTCCGTTTATGTAAAACTCTTGTGCAATTGAAGTGTATTTCTTTTGTTTGACAAAACTTGACTTCTGGTTAACCTTTTCTGTTTCTTTAACGTTGTATAATAATAAATTTACAGCCCCAGACTATTATTATTATTATTTAAAAGACATGTTGATATAAAAGCTTACAATCAAATTACTTTGCAAGCGTACTTTACTTAACAATTCATGAGGAGTTCGTCATTAAATTTTGATCACTCTATTAAGCGGGTACTCACTACTCTGTTTTTATATAATATATTAAATAGACTTTTGTTCATCAGCATTATTAGATACCTTTTAAAATTGCAATTCTACGAAATCTCTATTCGAACTATAGGTAAACCATCTTCTAAAGTAATTCGATTAGAAGAAAAATTCAAAATCGTTCCTGAAAAAAATAATCACGTTCAAATAAAATCCCCGTGAATTTTGATAAAGTCTTTTTAATTAAGGCCACGAGGCGCTATCAAAGACGCAATATATCTCGCGATGGCGGGCTCGGCTCCTTAGAGGGAACGCCCTCTGAGGTAAGGGGCAGAGGGGATGGCAGGTCGCTCGGGTCACGAACAAAATGTCGGCAAGACGTGCAATCGATGTGTGCTCTCGCTTTCACCCTGCTTTTTGTGACATAGGCCCATTTGGCGCGGATAGAAAAAATATACCAACACCTCACAAATATGCAGAACGATCCAAATTTGAATTTTTTTCACGTCAATTTTCACTTTTCCAATACACTTTAATGGAAAACGTCTTTACGATAGATGTGTGGCTTATAGTAATGTCTTACTATTAGCTTTTAATCCGGTCGTTTTATTATTTGAAGTGCTTGCATTTTATAATTACTAACTGCAGTTGTTAAATGAATTCTGGCTATTAAATATTCAAATCATTGAAAATAGTTTGGATGTTTAAGGTACATGACACTTATTCACCGGTATTTCGCCATATTTAAACCAGTGCACGGCAACTATTCTCGAACTTTCTAGCAACACAATGTGACGTAGTTTAGTAAATGTAGTAATACATAGTTTGTAGTACTTATATAAAGTTACCATGTAATATGTATGGTATGGTTTATAGCAGACACTTTGAGAAAATTATTTGTTTCAACGGAATATGATTTTGTCTGTTTAAGACCAGCTTCTTTTAGCGGTTTCGTATCGTAGGAACAGATTGGTAACGTCGAGATAAAGATTTCTTTTAGCCTATCATTCTACCAAAATATGTTCAAACAACATGCACCCTTAAAACATTAATATGACTAGTAAGCAAGAATATTTTACGTAATAGAACATAGTGCAATATGCTGTCAGTACTTCGCTTTTATGTATCAACAATTTACACCAACTATTTGGAACAAAAGCCAAAATTGTTTTATTTTGCACGTATTTGTAAATTTGGTTAGGCATAAAGGTGTATCAGTAGTTTGCTACTCAAATTCTACGCCAGTCAGAGCTTTTAGTAACTGTGCCTATATACGTTTACCGCAGGAAGTCAACTAGCCAGTCCCCTTAGTCAAGAGGCCTTTGTTAATTACAATGACAAAGTTCGCTAACAAATGTAAAGGATTTCACAAGCGACAAACCTACGTACCAAACTGTAGTCGACTGTACTACATATATCATAGTAAAAAACTGTCACACTCGAAATTCTCTGATGTGAATAATTATATATTTTTTTTAAACGAGGATTTGAGAGGAAATGTTGATTTTCTTAAGCATTAGTAGGGCTAATCCCAGAACGCATGCTTGAAAGTGCGTTATTTTGATTTTCCTGAGCTTTTACTGTTAGTTTACTTCATAGGACTTCGTACTTTATATCTATAATAAATATTATAAACTTTGTTTGTTTGTTTGAATGTAATGTATAGGCTCTAAAACTACTGGATGGATTTTAAAAATTCTTTCACTATTGAAAAACTACATTATACACGAGTAACATAACATAAATTTTATTATGGAAAAAAATATGGTTTTTTTAAATATTTGGGTTTTTCAGAGAATGGAGTCGTGTTAGTTACACATTTTATAACTCAAGAACGGCTGAACCGATTTGGCTGAAACTTGGTAGGGAGGTAGCTAAGAACCAGGAGCAGGACGTAGGATACTTTTTATCCCGTTCCCGTCGTTCCCGTGGGACCTAACTGGAATATAACGGACCTAAGTATGCTTTGCTAAGGAAATGTCATTCTTGTAGTGTGAATCACACTTTGTCTCAGGTTGACTCGTACGCGTGTCGCGTTATGTACGTCTATCGTGACTTGCTTGATTCGAAGCGAATTTCGATTGATTGAAAATTGGCGTCCAATTTTTTATACGAGAATCCATACAACTTTCTAATACAAATATTTATTAATAGTATTTCATGTTTTGCGTGTATGTTACTTTACTGTGTTGTGAATACCTATGCAAATAGGTGTAGCCTTTCATACCGATTTATTCCCAAAATGGTAGGGTTATCTTTTTTACTGTTCCGTGTTTTTTACTGCTATATTGTGGCAATTTATTTTATCATGTAACTATGTATACAGCTGTAATAGTGTATATCGGAAAAAAAATTCAAATACCTACCTTAGATGTATAGTAATTAAATTATAATCCAAATGACCAATTTAACTTTTGCTCCTTTCATGCACAAGCAAAGCAGGTTTCTTGTATTTTAATTTGTTATCTTAAATTTTAAGTTTTATTATAATATTATGTAATACACATTGAACATCAAAAACTTGTACACTGTAGAGTGTGGCAATAGCGAAGGGTGTGATTGCTTTAGAAGGAAGCCGTTGTCGCTAGATAAGGGATATGCACAACAGCTGCATACAGCACAGTGCAATAAGGAAATTTTAAAACACTGATGCAAAAGGGAAGCCGACAGTAATGGAGTTGTTTAGACGTCTCGCCACTGGAGTGTAGGTACACCCAGTACTACACCTAGAAAATATTATATAGTTTGTAAATTTTTTAAGTACTGTAGCATGCATTTTTTTTTTCGAATGGGCCTATGCTAATGGTCAGATTAAGACCATGGCAGCGAAATCGGTCTATTACTGGCCGGTTGACCGGAGTAGGTTTGGAACAGTCGTAGCTTCCAAGCAGCACTATTTACTTACTGCTACTACTATCAGAAGAGTGACAAGTACTTTAACGGCCTCTTAGGAAGTACACACCCTTTCTTTCTATCCTACTTTATAATATAAGCCTATATTATAGACATTAGACATAAAAATTCTAACTAGAAAGAACAAATTGATTGTGCTCAAATAAAAACATAAGTTTTCGATCACCAATTTAAGTTGTCTAGAACAAACCACTTTAATGGTATGGCGGCCATTTGAAAGTTTTCTCGGTACTTTATATTATTATGTATTGCAATAAATAAAAATATTAGATAAATAGCAGTGTAAAGTTAACATTTCTTTGCACTTTCAATGTGCACACAACAAACATAGTGTTTCACCCGGTTTAATTGTAAAGGGTTTTTCATGCGATAATTAAATTCTGTTCTTTAGCAAATATTTCGTGCAAACGAGTCGCGCTCACAATGTTATTAAATACCTAGCGTCAAAGTCGGCAAGTTATGTTGTTTTTGAACGAGCATCACAAGTTTTTATGTTGATATATTAGGGTAAATATCAAAAAGATTTTTACAAATTGTGAAAAAAGTTTTCACTGATGAATAAGATATATTTTCAGTCACTTTACATAGTGACTGAAAATATAATTTTAACTAGATAAGATTTTAAGAAAGCGCATATTATTTACTAGCACGTCGTGGGAGTATTATGTTTGTATTTGGTCTTTTCTCGCAGACTGTCGACTTTTGACAATTCCACGCGCATATCTTTTAACGTCTCCGCGTATATTATAAAATCATTGGTCTCCGCACAACAAAAAAAAAACAATTGCTTACAGAAAGGTTTCACGTTATTTAGCATTGTTTTTTGCTGTATAATTAACTTAAAACACTTACACAGACTGTTTTTATTTAGGACAAACTAAAAAGAAAATACAATATTATATAAACTAAAAACTAATAATTAACTCCGCACATAATAGGTATATATAATATCAACTCTGAAATGGATCGGGCAACCTATTGCTTTCAGTTCGAATCGTTTACGTTAGGTTTTCGATTAGCGTGCGTTGCAGTAGGGAGTTTCATACAAAAAATAGTGAATGACTCGAGGCTATACGAGCGAGCTGATAATATGTGGGCCCGTTTACGCGATTTCGTCGTTTTTTATTTCATTTAGTTGAACTTGTTACATTAGTAATCTATGATATTATGTTTAAATTTGAAAATCAGTTTAAATGATATCATCGTTAGTTATTATTTACTATCATTAGCTCGTTCCGTATTTGTCCATTCAGGTTAAGTATTGAAAATTTTAGTTTTCAATTATTACGATACTAATTATAGTATGCACTACGTAGGTACTTTAACATACCTAATTAACTTCTGACTAGCAGTCTTTCAGGGTCAGTTAACAAAACTTTATTATTTTCTGGATTATTACAAAGGAATTCATCAAGTATTTTTCCTTTAAGACTTCCTAGGCAACTGCACATTTTCTTTACTCATTTTTCACAATTATTCGCTATTTGACTACCCTCTTAGATATCCAATATAAAACTTATTTATTGGGAAATATGGAGGTATTTCTGCGACAAAATGGCCATAAAAACCTATGTTTAGGTTAGTAGTTACGTGCATCGAAATGTTGCAAAAAAAAAACAATTTTTTTTCGCGAAATTAGAAAACAAAACCTTCCTTCATCTTTGGGTTAATTACACCATAAACGACAACATTATTATTGCATGTATTGACATATACCCAAAAGTTACGGAGATATTTGCAATTTTGTCTCTTACGCCTTATAATATCTTCACACTTTCTAAACTGCTGAGTTTATATTCATACAATAAAAAAATTTAATTCAAATTGCGAATTGTGAGTAAAGAACAAATTATTTACTGGACTGTTTTTCTAGAGCAATATAGAATTTAATATACCTACCTACTTAATTAGACGAGACAAGACAGGAAAGCTTTTCTCGTTCTTAGCTCTATTAGGTAGATATATAAAAATATATACTGATTCTAACTGAAACACTGAACACAACATTTTGTAGGGCCAAGTCTCTTTAATATTATCTATCTCACTCATGCGCGCGTTTATGGACGCATATTTGAAATGAGTCAGCAGAATTCCTAATAGTAGTCTGAAAATTATTTTTTAAATTATATAAGATCGGAAGAGCGT
>DWAK01000149.1:0-13437 GCA_018230145.1 Lepidochrysops patricia
GTTCAATACATTTTTTAGTTCCTCGATTGTTCGCTAGAGCGCGACCCCGTCTGACCGATGTCGCAAGTTACATGATAAAGGGGCGGTGCGAAGTCAGAGCGGGTTGCTATTCACATTATAATATAAACATATTTGTGAAAACAATAAGTCTAGTTTCGATATCTCATTCTATTCCTATCACCTCTTTCTTGGTGTACTGGTGCGTGTCTCGTAACACATCGAGCTGATCAGTGGCGTCGCGAAGCTCCTTCTCCGTCTGCTCCATCTTCGCCGACATTCGCGACTTCTCCACTTCCCAACCGCCGCCGCACAGTCGCTCTTGGAGACTGCTCATTTCTTCCTATAAAATATTTTATTAGCACCATAAGTACTAGCTGATCCCGACAGAATTTGTTTTGCCTAAATAGAAAATAGATAGTAGCATATTCTCAGACCTACTGAATATGCATATAAAATTTCATAAGTATATGCATATTCAGTAGGTCATAGTAACTAACACATAACACAGACAAGAGAATTTTATATATCTATTAGATTAGATATATTGTTACTTATAAAGAAAGTTGAAATAATATTAAGAAACATGAAAATATTTACCTGTAATTCGAACTTCTCTTTGTTCCATCCCGACGATTGATTCTCGAAATTATTTTGAAGACTTTTCATTTCTGCCATTGTACTAGCCAGTTCTTGTTGTATGTGTAGCAAATCACTATAGAAAACAAAAAAAAAACATTTTTTTTATTACTCATGCGGGATAAGTACTACAGACTTCACGCTTCTGCGCTTAGTAAAGAGTCGTTTACGGATATTTTAAATAGGTGTACGTTAAATTTCACAATCATTTACCGCACCCAAGTTTTCGAAATTCGAAAAATTGGGTGCGGTTAAAATTTAACAGTACGCGAATTTTAAAATTTTCAACCGCAATAACAGGCGCTTAAATATTATTTTTATCCCGCTGTTGTAATAAAAAGTATTATATTGAACTCGTGCGGTATTGTCGATTGCCCATTCGAGCAAAAAACGTCCAAATTCACTCGTGCGTAATGGACATCTTACCGCACTAATTGCATAATATACTATTGTTAAGAAAATAAAAGTCAAATAATCGAATGAGATCTTACGCTTGTGCTTTCTCTTTTTCAACCGTCAGTCTTGCTTTTGTGACGACATGTTCTTCTTCCAGTAGTTCGTATTTTCCTGTTAGTTCTTCATACTCGGCCTTTTCGACGGCAAGTGAATGTTCTAATTCTGAAAATAAATGTTTTTTTTTAAGATCTAGGATATTAGCCATTTTTTAGGCCTTTAATGTTCCCAGTATTGCGATAATAGATGTTAACCCACACACATAAACGATTGACGTCCAATAATTAATGGCATTTCCCGTTAGTGTGGTCCGAACATAAGAGATAGTCCATATTTAAGTTATTATTTAGCTCAAATGAAAATAGTGTTTACCCAATAATGACGTGTTTTCTAGATTCATTATTTATTAATTATTATCAGATATTTATTACAAATTACAATAAACAGTTTATTATCATTCATATTTTTTAATAAGTAAAGCTATAAAATTATCCTAATTTGCCATTTTTGGCCCCTATTTCAGTGTTTGTAAATACTTTTTTTCGGAGCACATAAGTTTACAGGAAATAAAAGTTATTAGTGTAAAACTTTCGAATTTCCAGTTTTATTATCGTGGACAAAAATATGTGAGGGGGCCAACGTTTGGATCGGTTACCCTATTTTGATATCTCTATTTAGTAATATTTATATTTAATGTAATTGTTCTTACTTTTGATTTGTTCTTCATGGTCTTGTTTCAGCTCCGCTATTCTCTTGGCTCCGGCCCCCGACGTTTGCTCCAACACTTTAACTTTTCCTCTGAGTGTCGCCAGCTCGGCTTCCTTATTTTTGATGTCTTTGTCGTGATTTATTCGCATACGATCAACCTTCTTCCTTTCAGCCTTTTACAATAGATTTTTTTTAACAAGTTGAAAATAATTATTGTCACATTTTGGTAGTGATAAGCCCGTCACAGCCGTAGCTATAATATATATTAATATAAATTATACCGCACACGTAACTAAGATGGGTGGACCATGGAAAGCCAATAAATACGACTTTTTCATAGTTGGCCTTCCAAGGAGCGTGGCCTTTCATAGTCTACCCACCTTATAATATATATTATGGTTACGTGTGCGGTCACTAGAATATTTGTATAGAAAATATATTGTAACATGCCATGCCATAATTTATATTATTATATATTGTGACGGGCTTAAACAAAAATTAAAAAACCTACAGCCTCGTAAAAAGAAAAACACCCGAAAGTGTCCCTAAAACTATACTTGTCTCAAGTTATAGAAAGCTATAAGCTCCAAGCATAATATTATTGCGAGTTCAACGTTATGCGAACTCCTTAAGCTGTTATACATGGGCATATATGGATACAAAGGGCTCACGACTCATCTATTTTTCGAGGACGTTTATCAGACGTTGAGTGTGAATTAGGTTTTTTGTATATCAATGCTATAACACCTACCTGCAGATCAGTATCCAGATCAGATGCCTTGCTTTCCCAATACGTAGCATCTTTCTTTTCTGCTTGCACTTTAGTTTCCAAATCTTTCTTCTCACTCTCCAATTTACTTGAAATAGACTTCACGTCTGAACATTCTTTTTGCAAACTCAACAAATTCTCTTCAGCTTTGCTTAGTTTTGTTCTGAGAGATGCAAGTTCATCGTCCTTTTCTTTAAGTTCTCTAGAGGCGGCCTCGCATTTATCTTTTAGCTGGGCTATCTCTACCGATGATATAGCTTCGTCGTACTTTTGATTTGATGTTTCTCTAAGAGCATCTTCCTGTAATTTATAAAAGAAGTCGCGTTAGTTACACTTTATACCTAACTCAAGAACGGCTGAACCGATTTGACTGAAAATTGTGGCAGCTAAGAACCAGGAGAAGGACATAGGATACTTTTTATCCCGTTCCCGTCGTTCCTGTGGAACGTAACATAGTGGTATAACAAAACGCAACTTTAACAAATCTGCTCATTTATTACCTCTAAGGCGGAACAAAGTTCGCCGGGTCAGCTAGTTTAATATATTTTAGACACACTAGCTACAGGGGAAAATCCATTAGCAGACGAGGTTGTAACACGAAAAGGTTAAATTCTGTTAACATAATTATGGGAATATTGGCAGGTTTAATTTTCTATAGCGCAATAATTAGCGGGGGGTGCTAAATTAGTGACTATTTCATATTTTGAAACTCATAATACCAGCTGCTTGATATGAGTATCTTTAGCAGCGATAGTTGACTCCAAAGTTGTGATCTTATTGTTATAGTCAGCTTCCATTAGTTGAATATTTGCCTCTAATGTTGCAACCTTGTTTTCGGATATACTCAATGATGTTTGTATTTCATCTTTCTCGTTTAATAAATCTATAGATAGTCTCTTATTTGTATTGGCTAAGGTTGCAGCTTGTTGTTTTTCTTCCGAGAGCTAGTTTTTAATTAAAGATAGTTTTAACATTTGTATTGTGATTTTAAAGTGAAATTAAACCATGACATATGAATATGAGAAAGCTCTTAATTATATAGCGACTGAAATAATTAACATGATTTACCTCTTTTTCAAGCTTAGTCATTTTATCCTTACGTAGTGTAAGTTGTTTCTCAATACGTTTGCACTTATCCTCCGATTCCTTAAGTTTTTTCTCCAAATCGTTAATCTTCTTTGTTTTGTCTCCCACCTAAAATACATTTTGATATTTATATAATTTTAATTTATGTTATAAGTAATTTTCATTACTTATTTTTATTACCTCTTTAAGAAGTTTACTCTTGTCCTGTTCTAACTTGTTTACATTTTCCACTTGTTTTTTTAGTTTATCAATTTCCTTGTCCTTTACATCCATTTCTTTTTTCAAATCTTCAATCTTTTTCATACAATCTGACACTGCAGTTTGCTGAGTAGAGAACTTCTCTGAAATATTAATAATTTGTTTACAGCAGGTAAAAATGTATTTAATACAGATACATAAAAACATTTCATACAGATATATAAAAAACACGTAAACTTACTAATTTCTGAATTTAACTTATTTATTTGAGAATCTAGACTTTTGTTTTCTTCTTTAAGGATTTTACATTCAAGGATTCCTTTATTGCTTTCTTCTTCCAATGTTTTGTATTTATTGGATAACGATGTTTTATCAGCTTCCAACTTGGCATTGGTAACTTTGAGTTTACCAATTTCATTTTGTAATTTATTCTTGTCATTCGTAAATTCTGTTTCAGCTTTAGATAATTTGATTTTAAGGTTTTCTATTTCTTTATCATTGACAATTTTTGAATTTTTAACATTGTTATCTCCTTGGGCATTTTTCATGATCACGTATAATTCACCTTGAAATAAATGACAAAATTATTATCATTAAAATATTATTTAAAAACTAATTGAACAATGACTTAACAGTTAAAAAATACATAAAAACCCTTACCGATTTCACTTTCTAAATCATCAATCATCCTTTTCATTTGCAATTTTGTAGTAATGTCTGTTACAATTTTTGCTTTCCTGGGTTTGAATGTCTTCATTGCGTCCTCTTTTAACTCCTTGAGTGTTGTTTGTAACTTAACTTTTTCTTTTTCGAGCTGAAAATGGGATAAAATTGATTATAGAACATTTAAAAGAAACTGAATATTTTATAACCAGTAATATGACGAACCTTATCAAAATTAATTTTAAGCTTATCTAGTTCTTCCTGTTTAAGTTTAAGCGCCTCTGCTTCTTTTTTATTAATGTCTGCCCCAAATCGTACTTTTTTCTCAGTTTTGTCTTCCCTTTCTTTGCTAATTTCAAAATTTTTTATTTTGTCCAAAGCTTCTTTAAGTTCGTTTTCTAATTTAGTTATTTTATTTGCGGATAGTTCTTGTGATTTATCAGTTTTTAATGTCTTAACATTTTTAAGAAGCTACAATAAATACAAAATTATAGTCTTTCATCTTCCAGTTGCATCAACCGTCGAAAACTTAAAATATTTTGTTACCTGTAACTTTTTGTTTTCCGCTTGCAGTTTTTCATTATCCAATTCTAGAGTTTGCGTTTTTGCTCTAAGTACGCTTGCTTCTTGTTCTATGACTTGTAGTTGTCGTTTTAAATCTACATTTTGTAAGTCGTTTGATGCATCTAATGACCTTAAACACCAAGCAACATTTTTATAGGAACAATACTATATCAGAACAATTATGTAAAACCTATCTTACTAAACTTACTTGCTCTTAATTAGTGATGCTTTTGGTTTCTTCTGTGCCAAACTAAGCTCAGCGTGAAGCCGTTCACAATCTCTTTCCTTTTCTATTAATTTCTTTCTTAGCTCAGCAATCTCGTCTTCTAAAACCTTAAAGTCATTTTGGTAAATATTTTATACATGTGATTAAATAAAAAAGATAAAAGGTAAAACATACCTTAACTTTTTCTTCAGCTAAATTGTTAGTTTTGGTTACATTTCGACGGAATGTTGCAGTAGGAGTAGTAGTTGTTTTAGTACTAACATTTGAAATTTTATCTGTAAGTTCTTTGACTTGTTTTCTCAAAGAATCCCTATCTTGTTCCAAATCTTCAACTTTTTTTCTCAAGACCGTTGCTTCCTGTTAGAATATAATATTTAGTAATGTTAAACTCCAACGTAATAAGTTTTTTTATAATCATTAATAATGATGTTGTGTTTGACTTAAAAATATCTACATTACTTGTTCATTGAGTTCCAGTAGTATTCGCAATTCTGCTGGATCTTCTTCATCTGAAATTCCCTCGTCCTTTTCATTTGGCGCTTCAATGGCCAGTCTGTTGGTAGGCGGAGTTGGTGACAATTTTCGACCTGATAGAGGAATTGTAATTAGTAAAACAATAATCTCACTTGTGGTAATACAAAACATTTAGTAAAACAAAGCTAAGACAATGTTATGGTTATAATGTTAAGGAAAATAAAAAGCGCATGAAAATTCGTAAACTAATGTATTTACACAAATTTAACTGTAGAAAATGGCTACCGTAAAACGCCAGGATAGTTCTTTCTTGTAATGAAGACTTTGTATTCCTAGTCTTAATAGGTTAGTAACAAAGTCAATAGTTTCAGGCTTTAGGGAATTGAGGTACTGACCGACTATGCATGGAATTATGGAAATGAAATATGTTACACAATGTGATGCAGGTTTGGATCGATACGGGATTCCAGTTACACAAACGGAGTATTCTCAATAACAATTGGACGTACTTCTGGCCTTGGTAGCCATTTTCTTCAGCTGAAGTAGTAACGACTCATTATCGTCCTCGACTCTCGATGCAGTTTTACGCAAGTTATTTGCCTGAAAATATTAGTCTCTTTAATATAATTTTATTGGTGCTCTTTTGTTAGGAGGACGTATCTTAGAGTAAGGTTATAAACGACAATTCACTACGCTATTATGATTATGTAAGAAAGTACCTACAAAAGGCAACCGTACTGCCAATGGATTGAATAAAGCAAATGGAAATTGTAACTTATTACTTTTCTGATTTTTGTTGTCTGTGGATAGAGGAGGACTATCAGATTTTTGTCGATATTCTTTTTTGTCCTTTTTATCGTCAGTATCGAACCGTTCTAGACAAATTTCACTTTCGGAAAGACCACTGTCGTCATGTTTCTTGTCTTCCCATTTTAATGCAAAAATTTTATCTATAGCACTATCAGTTTCAATATTCTTATTCATAAGATGTTGTGCCGTTTGAACACAAGCGTTTCTCGATTTAGACTTTTCAGTTTGCGAGTAGCAGTTATTAGTATACTTTTCAGTTTGTATATTTTTATTTTTTCTAAAAGCTGCTTCAGTTTGTGTGTACATTTCTAACGTTTCACTTATAGCTTGTATACAAGAATCTAATGTTATTTTTCGCGTATCAGTACTAGCATCGTGACACAAAATAATATCAGTCTGACACCCTTCGGAATAAAAGCTGACACAATCTTGCGGCGATTGCGATATTTCGTTAACACCTATCAGCAAACTGTCGATGTTAAAAGATGATAATTGTCTTTCCAAATTTAATTGCTTGGCTATCAATGTTTGTAAAGTTCGCCTTTCAAATTCATTGGCAGTAGGGTAAGATGAGAGATGATGTTGAGGTGCCGACAGTTTATTGTTCGAAGTATTCCTTTTGCCACCGTAGCGTTGTCGGTATCGATAAGCCTGTTTAAAAAGTAACATATTTATGGCAGCCCAAAATTATCATACTTGAAATAGTAAAAATATTTATTCTCACTGAATTATTTATAGTTAAAAGTATTCTCGTTACGTTTATTGACTTTAGAATTGGACGTGTACCAATCGGTTCTAATTTATTACATGCAATAATTTACCAATAAAATGTAATGAGTAGCACTCAGGCTAAGAAACCGTAAATGATAAGTAATGAAACTTGTAGATAATGATGTGAGATTACATATTTTAAATTGAGTTAGTTTAAATGTAACACTATCTTAAATATATTTACCTCCTCCTCAGCGTTCCTTAATTGTTCTCTAAGGTCTGCTTCACGTTCCAAGGAGTCCTGTAGATCTCGTAACAGTTGCGCCGGATCATCTTGACTGCCGCCTCTAGTCAGCGATGCTCGTGACACCTTCTGCAAATATTACAATTCCATCCATAAATGTTATCATTTGTTGTTTTTGTTATGTGCCAATAAAGATCTATTTTAGTTTTCAATATAATGTTTTATATTGATAAGAGTATATTTGCAGTATATTGTATTAAACTTACGTTAGCTGTTTCGGTAGGCTTTTTAACATTTGGAGCGCCAGTAGCAGAAGCTACCTTAGCGTTGGCTTCCGCTAGTTCACGCTGTAGTCTCTGGGCCACTTCGTTGGTACGCGATACTTCTTTCTCCAATTCCTTTATCCGATTTTCACGTTGAAGACCTTCTGTTCCACCAACAATCTGTATCAATTTAATAGGGACAGTTGTAATATTTAAATTCCGTTCTGCGCATTTAATTGCATTAACATTATCATCAACATTCTTGAAATGCGCAGATGTGCAACAAATAAAATATGTATTTGAATTCTAGTTACTTCTAAAAGTTTTTTCTCTTGGTCGGCCTTTTCTTGCTCCAGCTGATCAGCTTTACGCTCAGTCTTTTTGAGTTTGAACGATAACACTCGGCAATTTTTTATAGTCTGTTCTAACTCCCTTCTCAATGATGAATATTCGTCTGCTTGATCTTCTCTGTAAAAATAAAGATAGTAAATTATTGAAGTTACATTAATAACAAAAAATCCAGAATTTAATGACAAACCTGAAATTATCTTGCATCTCCTCTATTTCTTCTTCTAAGTCACGAAGTTCTTTTTTCATATCTTCATTTTCATCCATCAGCTCCTCGCACAATGTCTCCGCTGCTAATAGTTTTGCTCTCAGTTGTTCAATTTGACGGGTTTGAGATTCAGCTGATGGTCGCGACTAAATTTTTTATTTAAAAACTTAAATTAATTTTCAATTTGAAAAAAAAATCATACTTTTTTCTGATTTAACGGTAGCTATTATTTGAAATAAGCATTACCTCCACTTCAGCTTCCATTTCTTTGATTTTGAGCGTTAAATGTTTCTTCTCGTCCTTTAGGTCTTCGTTTTGCGAGGTCAGTTCATTTACTTTTTGTTGGAGTTTAAGAACCTCTGACGACCGACCGGTAGTGTATTTAGAACTTGTGTCAATATTTGCCAGCCTTCGCAATAGAATATCACTTTTCTCTTTTTCTACTCGCTCACATCGCTTCTTCATGATATCCAGTTCTTGTTTCAAACTCTCGATTTGTTCCTGAAATGTATTTTAAGGTGTTGTTCAAAGGCAATTGACGAATTTTTTTGTAACTTAATTACTATCTCAGAGTACCTGATATTCTTTGACGTTATTATCAACCAGAGTAGTGTCCGTGTCTGTTGTAGTTTCAGCGTTGCTTGCCTCATCATCTGATGCTTCCTTTTCGTCTCGACTTGGACCGCCCCGTATTGGAGGTTTTGAATACGAAGAGCTCCGATTGTTTTTAATCTTGAATACAAAAATGCAATTAACTATTGAATAATTTTTGCAATTTTTTATGGACAACGATTGAGCCATTGAATTTATTAACATAGACAATGGAATAATTTTATTACCTGAATTAAGAAATTAACGTCTTCCTTGGGAATTCTCTCATCTTTCTTGCCTTTTTCATCTTTTACTTTTTCTTTGACTTTTAGCTTTTCTTCCGGTGTCTTACTTATTTTTTCATCATCAATGCCTCTAGAAGAACTTCGTCTGAGTTTATCCTCGTCATTACTCCGAGAAGCACTCCGTCGTTCCCTTTCTTTATCGACACTGGATTCCTTTTCGAAACTATTTTGAGCCTTAATTAATTGCATCTAAAAAGTATAATGAATAATGTCCATAAATTTCTAAACATTTTAAAAATACTATGAAGTCCCTGCAGTAAAAGATAAGTTCATATTAATATAGAATTTTAATAATCATGATACTGTGAAAGCTTTAAATAAATAATAGAGCATTTCCTTAATTAATTATAATGTCTAACGCACCGGCCAGCCAACTCTAACGGCGACCTTTAGGTTATTTTGGGCATCGCAACGCTACGTTGAATTGAAAGATATACGTACGGTTCCTTCAAGCTGACCCACTTAAAGAGCTTAACATTTCTACGGTGAATTCCGTGCTCATTTGAAAATAAAAGATTTTCTAATGACTGTTGTGCTCTAGTCGTGAAATATTTAAGATTTGATATGTCTGATAACAACCCTATTGCATAAGAATGTGCATATTTAGATAAGTAAGAAGGTACTGTAGGAACTTTATTTTGAAAAACATCAAAGTAACAGATAACAAATAGAACATTTTTAAATAATTTGAATACCAATTAACTCATATTTTATGTGTATAATACTAGCGTTTGCCCGCGACTTCGTCCGCGTGGAATAGTTGCTTTGTGATTGCAATTGTGAAATTTTACCCCGATTCTCCCGATTTGAAACATTTTTTATCACTGCTCCGCTCGCATGTATTTTAGCCTGATGTTTTATAGCTTATAGCCTTCCTCGATAAATGGGCTATCCAACACTGAAAGAATTTTCGAAATCGGACCGGTTCCTGTGATTAGCGCGTTCAACTAACAAACAAACTCTTTAGCGTTATAATATTAGTATAGATTTCGTTAACAAAATGGGATATTACCTTTCTAACTCTTTCAGCGAGAGAGTCATTTTTTGTGATGACTATAGAAGCTGTGGTTGGCGGCGGTGAGGGCGATTGTCGTCGTAACGTCACCGTCTCCGAGGTTCCTGTTATTAGTTATCATGATCGACATTATTTTTTAAAGTAAGGTATTTTGTATTTATTGCTGAATAAATAGTTTCACATAAACAAAGAATATTATCATTAACAGTGTTTCAATCTTTTTAATCTGCTTCAAGTTTTTAGGTATATTTACATATTTTGAAATTACTAACATCATCATACAATTCAATGAAATATTCAATAAGTATTTGGGGCTAATTCGATAATGATGCACAGTCATAATTAATCTATTGGGTTGCAAAATAACTAGTCCATATTGATTCCATTTAGATTCTTCTACTCTTTATTTTGTAGTTCTATGGAACTATCTGTTATTATTTGCACACACATGCATGTAGCATATATTCTATTTATTTAGAGTCTAGACAATGAGTTCTATTTAAATTAATGCCTACATTACTAGAGCCCGATTCATACCTACACGTGCCTACTGACCTGGCACCGATTTCTATTGGGGAAGTGAGCGCCTGATGACGACTTTTATATTGATTTGTTATTGCTTCAATTTATTGATATGGACTTTAAGTGATTTGTAACATACCAGGTCAAAATATCGTTAACATAAAAAAGGTAAGCTTTGCTTCGAGATGTTCAAAATGTTGCTGCGATTCTTAATCTTGAGTTGTCTGCTTTGGATTAATGTTTATCAGGACACTGTTCGTATTACATTGCTACGACCTGCCAATTAACTGACAATGTTTTACTTTGCGTAATATATAACGATATAAGTACTTGTTGATTAGCTATGTAGTGTCAGTGACAATGTTATGTACAAGTCTACATTAGTACCTGTACTGTTTTGCCCGGTATCCAACGATGGAAGAGGCCCGGTACTTCTCCGCTTAGGTAGCTTAAGGCTAACAGTTATTTCATTTGTGGAATCGTCCGCTATAGCAGGCGTCGACGTCCACGCTGTTTTTGTATTACTCAAACCTAAAATTATATCTCAGGTATATACATGTGGCTATAATGTTTTTGTTCGGTGAAGTATATTTTGTTTTGCACTGTACCAGTAAATTTTTTAACTTTTAGTCATGTTACTGATATAAGTATGTGTATGATCAGACATCGCAGTAGGACCTAATCTTATAAAATTTTGTCGTAGTCTCTATGAGACGTTACACCCAAATTTGTTTCCCTACGGCCTTTACCTACGCTGTGACTTTGTTCTGAGTCTTTTAATTCGACATAAAAGTTTAAAACTTACCCGTGGAGAAGACATCCTTCTTAGATGGGTCTATCGTGCTAAGATTGGAGCTGGAAGCCCAGCTGCGCCCTACCTTATCCCCGACTGAGCCATTCTCTTCATCACGATTCCTGTGGAAAAATAATTTGACAACAATGTTCAAACTAATTCGCCATTGATCTAAAATTGGGTCGTAATTCCACAAGACCTTTTGGTGACGTTACACCTACAATTACAGAATAGATGGGAACAATAAATAAGCAAACTACTGATCTATAAACTGAATATTCTACTGTAGTTATGTATTGATATAGATTTACTAATGAAACAATTATATCCAGTATAAGCTAGTAACTAGCACAAAATTCGCTTGGCATCTACGATAAAAGTGTCTTTTCTACATGGCTGTTCTGAAAACAGTTCCGCCAAGTAGATTAACAAATAACGCTGATAATAACAGTTAAGTATCAAGTAAAAAGTATAGTGCACAGTGACCTATATCGTGAAACAAGCAAAATAAAAATAAACAATATACAGCCATTTAGTGTTCTAAAGATAGTATTAGCGAATCTTAAAGAAAAAAATAAAATATACGTAATAGATAGCTTGACTAAACTATAATCAAGATATTACTAAAATGGTGTATTGCAATTTGCAACTGGAGAATTGAATTAAATTCTGTCAGTACTACATGATTCGCACTAAAAGAAGTATCTATAGATGTGACTAAAAGAGTAAAAAAAATAATACCTACAGTGGAACTAAAAGCTCAAATTCACACTTTCCTTACACTTGTGATTTAGTCGGAGTTTCCACGACTGGTGTTTGATATGAAGTCCTGCCAACATATTAAATTTACCAGTAATACTCAGCTGCTGATAAGTCATATAAAAATAATCGACTATTGTCTTAACTCTCAGACTAGAAAGTAGAAACATAAATTATAATACCTAAATTAAAGAAGAATATAAATCAGTTTAATATGCAACTATGAATATTTAAAGGACTTACTATTTACTGCAATAAGAAGGGTAATATCCTTAACCCTTTAAGCCTCAATCGGTAACCGGTTACCACATAACAATTAAACATCTATTGTATCTGGGATTCTCACGATCGAGGTAGGTACTACAACCTCTACTTAATAACAATAAGTTAACCAAAGACATGACAATCAAATTTCAGAGGAACGCTCAGGCTACAGTCAAAATTAGTATCAATATTTATATTCGAAGGCTAGATACAGCTCAATATTCTTAACAGATTACTAATGGTAGTTAATCTGAACTTTTCTCTACAATGCATGTAAATCTACTGGTGATTGAAATTACAGTATATTGTAGATCTCTATGCCGTTTTTATGTTCGGTATTTAATATTATTCATACACAAACACGATAAATCCAAGTTAAGGCGTTTGCGTCAATTCATGTTTGCCGACTCGCACACTGCAAACATTACGCGAAATTGTTTAGATGTTTGGAATGCTGCCATGATACACTTTTTATAGTTTGATACACGTAGGAACGTCATCTCTTTGTTGTATGTTTACTCATAAACTTATAACACTATAGTGTAGGTAGTGATGATCGTCCTCTACTTCAGTTTTATAATCAGCTAATGACCAATAAAGAGATGTTATATAGGTAATATAATTTAGATTATCTCATTTATTTCATATAAACCCACCAAAGTGCTAAAAACATGTGAACAACACATTGGTCATTAATCATAACACCTATTATAATAGTATGTATACATTCTGATCCTGAATGCAAATTTTAAACATTTTATTAAGATTTGAGTTCAAATGTTTACTAGTAAACAACAAGAAAACGATTGGCCCTAGAAAGGATCCTT
>DWAK01000150.1:0-13436 GCA_018230145.1 Lepidochrysops patricia
AATAATAATTTTACATATAATTATATATTATAAGTTATAACCTTGTTTACACACTCCTTACATATTGCGTCTTAAGGTAGGTACTAGATATGGGTAGGTAGTAAACATATAACATTGTAAGTGCATTACGTATGACCTGACTATCACAATACTATGTGTAGGTAGGTCACGTAGGCGCTTAGCTAGATAATTAGTCATTTTCTAGGAGTTTAAAGTATATTTAACATGTGGAAAACAATTTCATCATGCAGGCGTCCAAAGAACTCTTCTATCGGCTTCTCATTTGCATCAGTTTTTCAAAACAACTTACAGCAGTAAGCCGTTGTGCACATCTTACATTATATCGACGGCTTTCTTCTTAAGCCCGTCACACATAACTAAGGTGGGTGGACCATGGGAAGCCAATGAATAGGTACGACTTTTTCATAGTTGGCCTTCCAAGGAGCATGGCCTTCTATGGTCAACCCGCCCAGTTACGTGTGCGGTCACTTGAATATTTCTATAGCAAAATATATCGTAATATGCCTTACTATAATTTATATTAATAATATATATTATAGCTACGTCTATGACGGGCTGAAACCGTGTTGTTGCACAAACACTTCACACTCAAAAACTTTTCATCTAAGGGTTTGCGATCCCATTCTAACACTTTCCACCACAATTTATTAACTCTATCACAACAATTAGGGACGTCATAACAAAATATTTAAAGTAATAAGTGTCAAGAGCCTCGAGTATTTAGACAGGCTGTCAGCTTTATTAACAGCCTCCATTTATCAGATCTGATAACGTGGAGCCATTGTGAATGTTAGCTCATAGTTGTAAATGTTTTTAGGTTATGCGTGGTCTCGTAATTAGATACCTCAGCAAACATGGAGTTCTGTCAATTTCGAATGTTTACACAAAATCGCTGATTATTGGCATACAATAATTATGCTCTATCGTATACCTATACATACAAGCGTAGAAGTTGTATGCATACTAACCACATCCCACACCGGCGCGAAATTCGCAGCGAATTTCGCGCCGCTGTTAGCTGTGTTTACCCCCTGAGTGTATCGAAAATGGCCGAATCATATTATCTCGTATTCGAGCTACTCTAATCGGTATTAAACCACATTAATTATTATATTACTGGGTGGTTATATTTATTGACGCATAATTAAGAATACATTTGTTCAATAGTTTACACAATATTACAGCGTGGAGTAGTCGCGAGAAGCGTGAATACTGTGTAATTAGCGCCTCAGCCGCGACTTATATATTGGCTAGGGCTGTCCACTATTTAAAATATTCAAACTCAAAAGAAACACGCCAAAAACAATGTTACGTTTTAACAAAAAACGTGAGAAATACGTTATTTTTCGTGTTTAACCGTAATTAAACAAATTGAAACGCATTTATAAAGTTATCTACGCCGTTCAACTATAAATGACGTTAGTCAAAGTTTAATAGTGTTTTTATGGGTGTTTAAAATAAAATTTGCCTACGTATTGCCCGTACGGAAAACCGTAAAATTCAATGTCATGCTATTAATTTGGTTTATTAATTTAATACTTTTTGATTAAGTCAGAACTCAGAAGCTCACGGGAACATGATTTTCTTATTAAAAAATCGCAATTAGCAATCTGACAGTCACAACATCTAACACGCCTGTAGCATAATACACAGAGACATATTATTCATTTCCCTTATCTAATATATAAAATTCTCGTGTCACGGTGTTCATTTTATAAGCAGGTCTAAGAATAAGCTACTGTCTATTTTTTTCTATTTTAGGCGAGACGACGTCTGTCGGAATCAGCTAGTTTTATACTATAGTATAGGAAGCGGCTTAGGCTTGTGTTTTGGGATTTAATCGTTTTGACATTTAATCACGTTTTGACAACCCTGATCTAGGCGTGTAGAGTTACTGTGCGCTATACGCTATAAAGTATCAAAGACCGCACCTCACTATTAGTTCTCGATACTATATCTTATTTCCACCGCGGCGTATAAATTAAGATATAAGAACGTTTAACAACTAGACTTAAACACACTATTTCTGATTGGTATTATGAGCAAATTTCCATAAATGTAGTACATGATATTATTATATTGAAACCGGATTGGATACCCTAAAATCTTACCCTAGCCTGTAATGTAAGATCAGGCTATAATATAATGTTAATGATAACAGTACAGTTACAAACATTAACACTTAGTTTATGCACATATAACTGTTATAGCAAGATGTTTTAAGTTAATATTTAATATAGATTTTAATATCAAAGTTGGTGTTGTGTTAACTCACGATGGAAATTCCATAAGTAATCTCTCACAGTGATCATTGAAATAATATTTCCAGTAAGTTAATACAAGCATTACTAGATTTTGTGGTGGAAAAACAATTATGTAAAAGTCATAAACGATTTAAAATCTAGGTTAAGGTCACGGAAAACCCCAAGTAATCGATCATAAATTATTCTAGCCATAGAAAAATTTACTTAGTTATTATTTTTTATTAATTTATCGTGATGGTATAATAATAAACACGAAAGTCAGTTATGTCTTCATTTTCCTTTGTTTTGAGTTTTGACACTTGCTAGCAAGTCTAGTAACTAAATAACCTTCTTAGATTGCTACGAGTAGGTTTACAATTATTGACAGTTGAATTCGGCGCAAACTGTTAAAATTTAGAATTAATGAGGCGGAAGACGAGATTAAACTTTCTATACGATTGATAATATGTTTCGTTAATATGCTCGAATCTGTTCGAAATCGTTCCACCTGTCTCCTTGTATTATAAAGTACTTTAATGTGTTAAAGAAATATCGCATAAAATGGTGACCATAATATGTGTTTGAGACTGAAATGGTTGACTTGGTTCCAGTCAAAATATGAAGCTACAACAGCCACAATCAGGCAAATCATGTACGTCGTTTTCGACAAAAGTATTATTGTAATATGCGGTAAGACACCATGATTACAGTTGATATAGATAATATCCAACTTGACCCTGTTGTCAATTACACTGGCATAGTAATTGTGCATTTACTACGCATTAGAGATTTGCAAGCGACTGCACTGTAAGTGGGACGTGCGAGCGTCGACCTCGCGGCCGCCTTCAGGGTTACTAGCCAAGTTACATAACAAATGGCCTAACGACTAGGCAAACATATACAATATACGCTATTAGTTGTTAGACCGACTATGGATGAGTTGGTTGAGCCGATGTGTCATCATTTTTGTTGACTTTAAAGCTTTGCCGCAAGGGATGGACATTGGACGAGTCACCGGCAAATCGCAGGGTTTGATTTACCGGTGACTCCCTTCTCCATATTATATATTTGTGTGTAAACGTGGTACTTTTTAAAAGATCACACATAAAATATATCTCTTTGTAGTTTTCTGTATAATTTACCAAATTTAAATTCCAATAAATACTTGATAGTTACGTCTTCAATTTCATTCAGACACCTATAATATGTACTGTGTGTTGAATGTGTTGTGGTTTTGGCTCTCAGTCAAATCCGCATATTGGTTATCGGATAATTTAGTGTCAGTAGAGATCAACAACCGCTCTAGTTACCGCTCACGACAACTATTACATTGTTTCTCAGAACACTGATTACATTCAAGTGGAAAATTCGTACATGCACCGACTTTGTTGCATATCTATGGCGGTAAAAGCGATGGGAAAATGTCGTCTCTAAAAACATTACCTATCGCTAAAGTCACAACGCAATGCGCCGATTAAAATACTGATGGTAGACGTGGAAAAATTTTAAAGACCCGAGTAATTTAAAAATGTTCGAATAGATGGCAATATCGAATGTATGCAGAGGAGACGGGCTCGCCGAGATTAAATTGAATTCAGCACCACAAAAACCCGCTCCGCTCGATACCCATGTAGGGATTAAAATTCTCCAAGTGTACTCGCAATAACTTTATAAAAACTTGTTCACGAGCACACAAATCGAAACCAGACTACTGGTTTGGCAAACTCTACTCCATTTATAGAGCTAATGGCTATAAGCGGTGTCGAAAACGCGCATTAAAGAAATAGGCAAAGCCGTTGCACCATAACGATCTCTCAAAAGCTAAGGGCTACTCGCAATTATATATATCATGTATAATGGAGTAATTACTGGCCGTGTCTTACGAAACGGTCGATATCTGCCTCCGGAATCGCGCGTCATATCGCATTGCTAGTTTTTCTGCTGCAAGAAAGTTGCGGAACGAGCATAGGCATCTAGCCCTATTGTATCTATTAACCGTCTACTTTCTTATTTCTTACCATTTACCGTAAAGTTAGAAAATCTTAACGTGACTTACATTTATTGCTAATTTTATGTTATAGAAACTGTGGAATTTTCCCCCGTAATTCTTAGCAGAGGTAATCGTAGATTAAAAACAGTATTTAACTACTAGCCTCGTATCATAAATCAATAAACAGCCATCGGCAATTTCACGGAGCCAAACGGTTAGACAATAAAAATAAACCGAAAAATACAATTACCAACAAAACAAATTGATGGTTTATAAAAAAGCAATTTATCGCGTTCGAAGCTTTCAATTCGAATTGGAGTCGGAGCCAAAATGATAAAGCCATTATCTCATTGCGGGCAATACAGAAAAGAAACACATTGCTAATCCACATGGGAAGCCTTGAGTCGAGGATCGGATGACCAGCTCCGGATTCAGTTACATGGAAGACCGCGCGCGAGCCGCATCTCTGCACTGTTATGACTTATGTAACTTAAATGATTGCAGGTCAAAAATCAAATTTATAATATATTTTATGAAACACTGTAAAGTAGGTAATGGTAATACATAATATTGTTATTTAGCATAGTGGACTCATAATATTTTTTATTTGTCTTTTTTCAAAACAAACGTATATAAATTATAAAGGAAAAAAATATCTTTGATTACTTTCTGAGTAACGAATGCGTATGCTTTAACTAGGTAAGGGTTATCTGCTATTGTGAAATAAATGGAAACGAAAGATGTATCACTGAATCACAAAGAGATAATTTACTTTTAACCATGACATAATTTCATTCGCATTTCGATAAATACATGTAAACCAACAAGTGAGTTATCTCGATGATATTTTTTGTTTATTGTATTGCGAATTTATTAAGAAAAGTGGCTGCTATATTGATATTGTATATGAATTAGGTACGAGTATAGCCGTCAACTTTTTATTCTAGTTAAATGACCATACATCAAGGTTTGTATTTCATTCATATACCTATTAAGAACATTCTGTGGACGAGAACAACGTTACTGTGAGTTTCTAGATGAATGAGTTAGTCGCTAGACGAGAGAAATGCATATCTCATCTAGGGACTCCAGCTTCTTTTTTAAAGGAATCTCGCTCCTTCGCCACTGCTATGTTAGTTTACCTATAGAACATTAATATCATCAACAGATAAATAAATTACAGCGTAAGTACAACACGTGATGGGTATCGGAAGTCGGATCAAAACAACTTTATCGTAAAGGATTATATTTCTCCCAACTTAGCAATATAACCAGCAACTAGGTATGTCTGTGTTGTTTACTACCGTTTAGAATTATTTTATTTCTGTCAGCACCTTTATTCCGGTGGAAGAAGGGTGAAAGTCAGAAGTTAAATATAAACGAACTAAATGTACTCCCACACTGCCATTAGAAATTGTTTACAAATATTTTCTAACCTTTAAACATTTGATAACAATTGACACATTAATAATAAATCATTTCTAACGGCAATGTAGACTCCATTAGTAACATTGTAATAGTATAGCCGAAAATCTCTAAACACCACTTATGATCTTCAGCGGTTCCCAGAAACCTTCTGTAAACATAAGAGCACTTAACGTTACATTGTTGTTAAATAATAATAAATTTAAAGCTACTGAAATTTAATACAGTGATATTACATTAAGCGGCTATTTTAGGGGGTTAAAAATTTAGACATGATAGTTATTACCTAATAGTATATTATGCAACCAGTTGACGATGTTGTCATTTACGCTCGAAAGTAAAGTTGGAAGCGCGTGTATTCATTTGATCGAGTGCGTATTGACAACATACCCCACTAGTTGCATACCTACCTATATACTATTTTTTAACACAAATGCGGCGATATTAAAGTTCTCGTTATTGGCTCTATACTCGCAGCAATAGCATGCGCTAATCTAGTACTTACGCCGTACGAGTGTTAAAAATTAATTAATCGGTGTTACGAACTCAAAATAATAAAAACTACTTATTACACAATAATGTACATATTGGATTAATTAAAACTTGGTAGGTATTGGTGAAAAATTTTATACACATTTAATGGTTATGTGAGAATTTATATTATGAATGTGACATCCAACACAGAACAGGTTCGTGCAATCACTGGGGTTACCACTTAGTACCTACTTACCATGTACAGAGCGCTCATATTTATATACCTCCCGAGTTGTTTACAGGTGATCCTTATGTCCTTGGCCATAAGAGTCCTGTTGGTGCAGTTGTGGTACAAATAAACGCACCGTATAGGGCGCCGATTCTCAAGCATTCAAATTTGGATTTGTATGAGGCTATCCCGCTCGCACGTACATGATGTAAATGCGTGCGTGAGCAGGACAGCCTGAAATACGATGTTTGAGAATTGGAGCCCAGAAGAAGTCACGAATAATGATACTGTTTACGAAAACGTGCTGTGCTTGTCTCGGTTATTGATCACGTTGGACTTCGTTATATTATATAGCCGATTTTGGCGAAAGATAAATGTCATGTAGCGATTCAATTTCGCCACAGTAGTCTGACAGCGCAGATCCAAACGCAGAGAACCAAAGAGTTTGGCTTTTAGGAAGAAAAGTTCTTAATTATGGAATAAAATAATATTAGTAATAAGTGATAAAAGATAAAATAATGTTATATTGTTGAGCTAAATATTGCCATAATCATAGTCTACAGTTATAGGGATCGAATTTCTAAGAAATAATCTAAATAATTACAATAAGGTACTTACCTCGCTCGCTTTAGGTCGCTTGGTCCAACATAACCTTTACAAACGTCTACCAGTTTGACCAAGTAACTGAAAAAATATCAAAATGCAACGGCAGGAATAAGAATTATATATGGGAACGGAGAATTATGGAGTTTCCCCTGGTGGTGCACAAAGTAGCTGCCGTCACGCGATGTGAAATTTCTTTCAGACAGAGGAAAGCGACGAAACGTTTCAGACTGTCTCGCTTGCATATTATTGCTCAGATGACTTTTATCATCATTATATTTTGAATATAGCAGACAGTACGAAATCTATGTTGATAAAATAAAAAAATGTAAAATATTAACAATCTATTTTTTTACTAGAAACCTTCACAATGCCAAATTTACCAAGAACCAGAAAATTTTCAAAAAAATCGCTGCCGTTGGCAAAATCAATCATATTGAAATGCACTGGCTTTCATTGTTTTAAGTACTCGTAGAAGATGCTTACTTTACCAAGAAATATATTCACTATCTATCGCTTTAAAGCACCGACAGTGGGGGTTAAAACAACTGCTGCATCTGCTTATGGCAAAACATGACAGCGCAATAACGAAAATAAAAATAACAAAAGAATATGTAACTCGAATAGACGTTGGTTTTGCAAAAGGGGCAAGGATGTTACGTTTGAGTTAAACTCAATTGGACGCCTACATGCCGGACTCGAGGGACCTAGGACTCAACGCGTATAACTACAATTTCAAAGAAAACAATTTTCAGCGTTGTCGTGCACAATTTACAGGACAATTCCAAAACGAATTGTTTTTATATTTTCGGCGTGCGATTTATAAAAACGGCGAAACTGGACTATTATTCAATCGTCACGACGATAAAAAAGTACTTACTGTAACAGGCGTTGAATCGTAATAAATATCAAACAAACGACGGGTAAAAATAGAATCAGGCACGGCGAGCGGGCGAATGACCGTCGTCTGACATACAGCGGACTCAAGGCCTGGCAGATTAGATACCGACTGCCAACAGTGCATACAAATACTGCGCTCGAATTTTAGGAGACTATGGCTGTGGCGCTTATGTCGTCCACATAAAGATACTGTTAGGCGTAAAGTAAATGAAGCACTGTAAACTCGCGCACAACATACATGAAAAACATCACAACATTGTTGCCGATTTAAATTTAAAACGTTTGACATGTTTTCCGTGTTGAATGTAAATGTAGAGTACGATGGAAAATATCATAAAGAAGGAATAATAACACTGAAAAGTTCATCATCATCATCATAAAGAAGTAATAACGCTAATAAATCCACCGAACTTCTCGGCTAGTAGTGATAGGAAAAAGGAAAGTGGAGAACCACTTTTCCTTAGAAACCATTGTTAATTATTCAAGTTGAATTCAGATCCTGATGAACTAGCAACGAATAATATTATTATTAATATAATATTGGTTCCAGTGAAGCACCATCCAGATCATCGAAAATAAACTATTATTGAATTTCGCAGCTTTGTTTTTTTGGGCGCATTCAAAAACATTTTACCAACAATTGTCTAAAGATGGCCGTAAAAAACGTAGTGACGCGATTAAATTACGCGAGAGTTACTTTTATTCGGTACAAAATGTTGGGACTTTAGTACGATCTAAATATTATACAGTAGACTGTTGATAACAATATAAAGCGCACGAATCGGCCGCCGCATGCACAAAATAATCGTGAATATATTTTTAGTGATAGTGGCAAAAATACTCGTTTGAAAGTCAATTTTTAAGAAACTCAAATATGAAAAAATTCTGAAGGACATGGCAGAACTACTTGACACCGTAATAAGCGACACGATGTAGGTAGGTAAATTTAAAATTTAAAAGACATGGGTGTTTTATTCTACTGTGCGTTTTTTATATTGTGATTTAGGGGTGGCGGTCCCGCGTCGGCGTTTTATCGCGAATGTGTCGGCCTTGATATATTTATAGCACTCAGACTCACCCTCGTAAATATTTTCGAAACATTACTATCATGTCGCGCACTATAAAAAGATCAGATTGCAGCTGATTTACCTATCTTGTTTTATGACAACGGACAAGTGGTATAACCTTTAGAGGTTAGATCCATATATAAAAAATACATAGATAAAAAAATATGCAACGGAGAGAGAAACGGTTTAATGGAAAGTATGACAATAAGAGATGTCATGGTCAATGGCGAATGCTACACGCACGATATGTATCGCCGATATTTGGATCGTAATCCAGGATCATGAGTGTGTAGCATAGCGTATCACCAGGTATCACCTATATATAAAAAATATCTTGGTCCTGGATTACGATCCAAATATCGTGCGTGTAGCATTCGCCATTGATGTATCTAAAGGAGATATTAATGGTTTAAGTGGATGATTTGCTGAGAGCCAGAAGTCGATAGCAATAATGCAAATAAAAACAACTCTCGCATCACATCATAACTGTCACAGAGTTTGTTTTAGAGTTGGCTTACAAAATAATGAATTTAAATTTATTAATGAATATTGTTATCAGCGTGATACTATGGTATTCGAACGAGGTACCTATTCGTACAACACATAAAATAGTTGGCCTATTAAAACTAGATGATATTATAAGTATATTACCGGATAGTGTAGACACCTAAATACACTCTATATTCAAAAGTTTAAATGAAAGTACGTAACAAGATAAGGAAGTCACAAGTGGAGTAATTTTTCTTGGTACCAATCGATTGTAATTGCTGCAATTGAATGTCATTATTTACTTACAATAAATTTAGTATCCGTACGAGAACACGTTACAAACAGTTTAAGGCTGGAACAAGCAAAGATAGACCGTATAGTTCAAGGAGTTGAGTCTAATGTACAGTGCGCTAAAACATAGGCTAACATTGTAGTAGTTTTTCAAATAGAATCTGCTATCAAGTGATGATTCATAATATGCAGATGTTCTCCCAGTGGTTGTGAACTCTTGATGTTATGCAATCAATACCATATTGTTAAATCGTTCGGACACAACTTGAAATTAAAGAAAAAATAATATGAATGTGTTTCGGCTTTTGAAACATTACCTTAATTTGATATGAGTTGACTTTGTGCTTCGGTAGAAGATTGAAAGTAGAGAAGTCCAGTCTTCTAGAGAATATCCCATTCGCACCGGCTCCGGCTCTGTGTAAAGAAAACAGAAGATCGAAATTGGTCAAATGATAAAAAGAGAGAAACTACAGGCCGATTATATTATTATGAAATTCAAGGAACAACTAGGCAGTAATTAACTTCACTTTGACGTTTGATCATTTGAGATTAGAACATTCATTACAGTAGGTACATATAAAACAAGAAGAAGAAGACATTGAAACATCATATTTTAATGCGTACACGCACTAATATTATAGTTTTTAATGTTGAAGTTCATTATCAGCGTGCGATAAACAAAAAATAACTAAATAAGGCAGATGTTTCACAGGGTCTACAGTAAAAATTATAGGTTGTTGCAACTTACTGCATGATATTTATACAACAATGTAGTTTACAATGGAATATCTGCTAAGTCTTGGTTTACGACCTCGCCATCCTCCTATTTCCCGTCAAAGACGTGCCATCCGTCAGGAAAAAGAGTACGTACCTAGGTTTATACTATATTGTATATAGACACCTACATAATAATTTATGTCCTTTATGAGTCACATTTTCATCAACAATGCACAAAAAATGCTGCTGCGAAACAGGCTCACTTTATCGTGCCTATAAGCATCGTAATAATGTTCCAATTTGAAAAAGCTCTGCTCAGTCATAAGAATCGAATATTTCTTGTTTTGTATTCTCTAAACTGAATAGATTCGGGCAAATCGTACCTATTACAATGAAACAATAGAAGGTTGGACTTAAGTCTAAAATGGTGTTCAATAAACAGTACACGTAGTATCGAGTAATGGTAATATATCCACGTGACGTAACTCTAAATAGGGTACAGACTACAGACGTGGCCTGGTTGGATGTCCATTACATCCAACCAGGCCACGTCGTCGCATCAAAATTCAAAAAATAAAATATTTAAGTATAAGATATATAAGAGGAACTATTTTACAATAGTTCCTCTGACTTCATATTTTATATGAAAATAGAAAAAAATTAAAGGTTTTTAATTATATTTCAAAAAGCACAAATTCGTATAATAAGTTGCAAACTTGCTATAATCAAAGTTTTAAATAAGGAAAAACATTAAACAGTGTGTCTGACAAACATAAAGTCATATTAAAACATTTACATTTACCTAATGCACTTAAAAACGTTAAATAAGTAGAGTAAACAGTACGCGCGGCAAAATAAACTTCAAGGTTGCGCGAAAAAACTTGTTTTTTCATTGCCAAGGCCAGGCGAATTAGATACCGGCTCTCGTATCTGGTTGGGGCGTGTCAACAGACCATTGTGTTTACATTTTAAACGATAAAAAACGATTACTTTATCGTCGTGAATATATTATCTTTATGACTTTCGAGAAATATTTTCAGATTATGACTGTGAATTTAAATTCATAAGCAGTCTGAAATGTATCAAAGTATACTCTTTTAATGTCTTTGCAACTTCTCGAACATACGCAAACACTAAACAGCGATATTCTAAAATCTAAATGAAAATAGTCAATAAAAAGGAACAGATATCAAACCAAAATCGTAAAAACTAATAAAAGGATATCAAAATAAGGAAAACGAATCAAATGAAAATACTGGAATGTTCCGGTTCCTTTTCATTAGACATTTGAATTAGAATGAGAAGGTCATTAGTCATTTTGAATACATAATAATATTTCACACAATTATATAATAGGTACCTATACATAAAGTTAGAGATATTTTGTTAATAATGTCTCCAACTTTCTTAGTAAGTTATCGAAGAAATTGTATTCCTTATCTCTAATAAAGAGTTCTCTAATCTAGTTCTAAAGAGCTTAATAAATTCTAATCAAACGACAAACGAGTCACTAGAAACCTCCTGACTGGCAGAACTTGAGATTTGCATACATAATTGCACAGAATAACATTCAATTCTAAGAAAAATAAGTGAATTTCTAAGAGTACTGAAAGTGTAAACACTCAACACAATTTATATAAATAGGCAAGTTTTTATGTTCATTTAATGATACTGTCAAATTCAATAGTAATTTATCGAAGTCGTTTTACAAATTGCCTGCTCTACGAAAACAAAATTAATATACAATACGTGTATGTGTGTAAGTGCCCAATACGTGAGCAACGAAGCACTAAACTACGCAACTAATTTCCATATAAAAATTAGGGGAATACTCGGACGAAACAGGAAATGCGCCCGACGTAATATAGGTAACCTTGAGAACACAATGCTTTACTTATTCTAATGATAAACACCAAAAAAAAACAATGTCCCAGTTCCGCTTATGTGTATTTCGACTAGTACTACTGACCTTGGTTCGAGGCTTGTGATTTTAATCCAGAAACGTAAGGCCAGAGGAGATATTATCACGTTCATGTTATTAAGCCTAACACGACGTCTGTTTATTTATAGCTCTCTGAAATGTCGATTTACATAAAACACAGTATTCGCATTGATTTAAATATATTTATTTTATAATAAACGTTGTGGGAGCCGAGGCACGGTAGTAAATCAACGTAAACAAAAGCTTGCTATTTTATTGAAATCTCGTAAATAAAGTTTGATTTGATTTGAACACGGTCGAAGTTTTCATCACGCAGCTTAAAATGGAAACGATCATGGACTTATCAGTGATCGCGATGAAAACAAAAAAGATGCAAACGAAATAGAGCGATCACGCAGTCCGCGGAGTGTTTTCAAATGTCAAACAAAAAGGTTGTTTACTAGATTTTTTTATTCAACAGTGAATGCAATATGGAGGTTTTGGCCTTGAGCATTGAACAAAAATAGCGATGTTTGTGTCGACGCGAATTTATGTGTGGTATCTAGACGCGTCGCTTATTATACAATTTATACAGCGTTTACGATTTTGTTGTTTGTGTCTTGTCGTGTATTTATTAAGACTGAACTGTATGTACCTACTTAACGCTAGTTAAGATTTTTATTACCTACTTGAATATAAATATGATACCCGCGGTCCAGCTGAATGTCAATCCAGCAAATCAAGTGACAAAATCTAATACTGATACTGTAATTAGGCTTATAAACATGGTGCCATCTAAGTCGTCTTGATATACTTACTAGTTCATCACATACATCTAAAAACCAGTACCTACTAAGATTTACATTGATTCACTGTTATGAAATTAAATGCCTTGAATGCTGGACTTATTACTTTTATTTGGTCATTAATCTTCACATAACATAATATATTATTTTAGGCCTTGGGGCCACACACTGGCAGCGACTTATTGGCAAGATTGAAAAAGAGACTGTTACCAGAAAAGGCTGGGTTTTTATACTCTAGCCATCTTTCAATTCAACAACTT
>DWAK01000151.1:0-13434 GCA_018230145.1 Lepidochrysops patricia
TCTGGGACTCGGTGCAATGGGCGGCGGCTTTCCCCGAGCCGCCGTCCCGAGTACCAAAATTCCTCATACCTAGGTAATGGTAATTGTAATCGAAAATATACTCTGATAGTGTAGAAACGCAACTTATATTTTCTATCAATTACTTTTATTATACATTTAGGTATATTATTAAGTATCTATATTTACTGGACATCATTACTTTATTACCATATTGGGCATTTCTTCCAAAATGCAAAGAATCTATATAAAATTCAAACGTCAAATACAAGGAACACAATATTAATTATTATGACAAAATCACCTAAAGTATTAAGGTTGAAATATCCAAGATCAATCAATTATAAAATCATGTTATTAGTGATTTAAAAGGCTCATAAAATATCTGAGCCTACGCGGTAGCGGGCATATCTTATCTGCCCATAGGAGATGTAGTCCTTTGTAGTGCTTAGAGAGCGTTGTGGGCGCTAGCTCATGGTAATTCCTTTAATTAAACAGATTGCTTCATACAAACACACTATAAACTGTGGTGTGTTAATCCACAATATTTGTGGCGAATAATAATTAATATTTAATAATAATTGAGATCAGATATACGAATATTTAAGGGAGTAACATACCATGGACAAAAGTCACGGCCATTGCTTGTTCATTCAGGGAGAAGTTCTAGAATATAATGTATATTATAAGGATTTGATTAAAATTCTTAAAAGAGCATGATATAAAGCCTATAGAAATAAATAAATAAAAACCCCTGCGACTACTTGGCCTATAAAATAATAAAAACTACCCTGGCCTACAATAATATAATAACGAAATTATTCGAATCCTGTAATGATTAATAAAGACTTATCAAAACTAAGTAAGTATAATATATTATTGTCGTATAAAGAGATAGTCAGTTAAACAAATATCAAATTATTGAATACATAAACAACACACAATAGATATTACGAAAGTACCTCACAGCTAAACAAATAAAAGGTGCCAATTTTGACGAACATTTATACGGTGACATCGCATTAGCATACCTTTGAAACGCCGACAATAGCCACATTAACGCAATAAAAACCACTAAACGCTTAGTAATTTCTAGGCTATCTAATCTTCATCGGGAATTACTTTTGTCCAATGCAATAAATCGTTGTAAGGAGTAGGGAGGGCTATTCAAGCATTAACATGACCATTTACTATTAAAATTCAACGTTACCCGTATTCGGCGGTGCACAATCCGCGAGCCCGCTACTTCTATAGCAATACGTCCGACACACGTCCTGATATACGAAGAAGTAATGTTTACACTTACTGTCAGGAGTATTAAATGTATGAATACTGTAGATAAATACGAGCCACTGTCAAATAAGTTATCGGTAGAACAAAATGTGAGAGGATTACTTCATGGACAGCAGAAAGCTGGAAAGTTGTATATTTACTTTGAATGAAAACCTAATACTCTTTTATTACTAGGTTTTTATTAAACCAAAATAAATCTTAGCTCTTTGATAATCATCAGTAAATAGAAATATACAACGTATCAAAACATAAAACTCTTATAAGCAATAAACAAATAATAATCATGAATTCAATCAACTTAACAATAAAGTACAGTTATTAAAACATAAACATATTAAAATTACATTGTAAATTATAAAAGCCTACAATAGAGATAAGATGGTGATACATGATCACAAAGGGATCGAGATAGCCGCAGTACCGTACGTGTGCCTATTACGGAATGGGCCACGCTAATGCGTTCGATTGTGTGCGCCTGCGCAGGCCTGAAGCCCTCGGCGAACGGCTACGGGCTACGATTAGAACCGTTTTGCTTCCTATTAAAAGTCCTTTTATTGTTTCATACCGACGCTGGTGTCAAAGGTTTTGACGGTTCAGATTGTAGGGGAGCGAGGGGCTTTTTTTGGTATTATTTTTACTTGATTTACTAGAGGAAGAGTTACAGTATCGTCTATCTTTATTTAGTAGAAATTTAATCTATAGATCTCAAGATATATCAGTTTTGATGAAAACTGTTACAACAAGCCCCTCGCTCCCCTACTTGCTAATCCCGACAGACATTGTCGTTTTTTATAAGCGACTTTTTAGTTTTTTTAAATAAGACGACCCAGTCAATCAAACTATAATCTCAAACTTAGAAGATTTTTATTAATAATATTATGATAGAGCACTATAAATTTAAACAAACCATATTCGCATGAAAATAAAAATAGTAGTTAATCAGCACTTAGTTAAAACAATACTCGGTATGTTATGTCAAACCGATTCTCAAGTTGAGAATCTTGACATGAAGGTTTCAAAAATACCTACGCACTATGTAAACGCGCGTCGCCGCGGGCGCGCTACACTCGCCGTCCACCGTCCACTGTTTAATTTTCAATTTAGATCGCAATTTGCGATGCGGCCCGAACTGGACCCACTCCAGATAGATTTATACCCCCACACTTACTATGCGCCCCGTAAGATATTAAAACGTATTAACTCGCGTAAGTTACGAGCGCACACCGGATTTCGCGATAAGCTTTAATGAAAATTACGACGTTTTTTAACAAATTCGCGGGAGGCGGGCCCCAAGATAAAAGGGATTGATCTGTCCCAGGGACTAATTGACCGCTCGCCCGATGATGTAGGCTTGTTTATCGTAATTGAACACGGCCGAACAATGTGTTTACGTGCGTCTGTTTTTAATTTGCACTGAAGCTTATGCCATCTAAAAAATAAATTGCTCTAATATTATACGCAAAAAGTAATCAGATACTCAAAAGTGACTTATTACTTCATACTCCCCGCATAATTATCTGATAAAATATAACGACGGTAATTAATTATAATTAACAGGATTGAAATACTGCCCTAAGTGGTCGAATAAAATTAGCGAGTAAAAAACTACTTCAATAAAAATATGCATTTGCTCCGGAACGAAGGCAAGGCGAGCCTAAGCGTTTATAAGCGTTTATAAAAATGCACATATTGCAACAATAAAAAGATAGCAGTAAGTTAAATAGAACATCCAAGGGGTAAGCCATCCAGTGCTTATTCAGATTCAAGCCACGCCTATTATCGATGAAGACACGAGTAAAGAGAACAAGTGTAACTTGTTTTACTCCACTATTTTAATGTTTTAACAGTGAGATAGTTTCTCATAATTTACATTGAATTAAGTGTCAGAAAACTTGATTTGTGAGAAAAAATTGATGCCAAAAATTCAAATAATTTAATAATCATAATAATTAATACTTTAGCCTTATTTTGAGGTCTTCATGGACCTCATTAACATACATTAGAAACGAGATACTAATCGTTTGACTTTTACAAAACAATCACGGATGAAGTCGTCAGCTTTAACAATGTCATTTCAAGTCCCAGTCAACTTTGGCATTTCAGACATTTGACATTTCAGTAGGCCACTCAAGTAATTTTGTCAATGTAGCAAATGATACAGTCACGTTTTTGCCAATACCCATACCTATAACAAGAAAACCCACAATTTGCATCAACTTGATCACAATTTTTTTTCCCAATAATAATAATGATTGTTATTTTCTGTACATAAAATCACATACGCATATATTTCATTTAATTCTTCCATTGAAAATAATATTATCTATTGAGAGACTCTATTACCAATCAGTTATGACAAAATGTCTCTGAGTGCGACAGTTAGTGCTTTACGTATAAAGTTATAAAACTTACCTTTAGAATACAGCTGCCAATAGCTTCGTTCTCCGATACTGTCACGTTGTAGAAAGACTGATCAAATATCGGCTCGTTGTCATTCACATCTAACACTGTCACTATAAGCGTCGCCGTCGACGACAACGGCGGGTTACCGCGATCGGTAGCTACCACTGTTAACTTTGGCATCGGGTTTGTTTCACAATCAACACGAGCTAGGGTCGTTACCAAACCCGACCTTTCATCTATCGCAAACCAATCGGACTGGGGTGTCGGAAGTAAAGAGTATCTTAATTCGGAATTATCTCCTTCATCTAAGTCTGTCGCAGAGACCTGAATTATAGGCGTACCAGGAGCCGCTGCTTCTGGAACATTTGCTTTATATTCGTTCTTTACGAAAATTGGTGGATTATCGTTTACATCAGTTACTTTTAGACTAATGACTCGGGAGGCATGTAAAGGAGGAGAACCTTTATCAGTAGCAACCACATTTAACGTATACAATGATTGCTGCTCTCTATCTAACGGTAATGCTACTACTACCAAATATATGATATTATCATGAGTTCTCAAATCAAAATGTCCATCACCACCAGTCAACGTAACATTAACATTAGAATATTCCGTTTTTGAGTCAGGGTCCTGTACTGATATTCTTGCAACGAATTCATCTAATTGGGCTGATTCAGATATTTTGGGTGTTGCGTCATCACTTAGAAAAATAACATCAATTGTTGGTTGGTTATCGTTGACATCTGTCACTCGAATGGAAACAAAGGCTGTCGTTTCTAGAGGCTGTGCGCCTTTATCTCTCGCAACAACAACTAACTCGTGCAACTCTTTGGTTTCAAAATCTAAAGCCTTGTTTACAGTTATTTCTCCTGTTTCTGGATCAATCTTAAACATATTTTCTTTATCGCTCTGTCTTCGATTTATAGAATATTCTATCAAGCCGTTCTCGCCAGTATCTGAATCAGTAGCGAACACTTTTAACACAGACGTTCCAACTGTTGCATTTTCAGCTATCACAGCTGAGTAAGCGCTCTCAGGAAACATCGGTGGATTATCATTTACGTCCAAAATAGTTATATTTACAGTCATAGTTCCTCTCAGTGGTGGTGTACCACCATCTAATGCTTCAATTAATAACTCGTAATGGTCTGTTACTTCTCTATCAAGAAATCCATTAATTTGAAGATCTAAATATAGCACTCCGTCGCGTTCTCTATGAGAAGAAAGACGAAACGCATTGTCCGTATTACCCGACACAATATTGTATCGTTGAGTATTAAATATTCCTAAATCCTGATCTTTAGCTGGATTAAGTTTCCTTTTAACGTCTCTAGGCGTGTTTTCTGAAAAGTCTACGTTCATTACCGCCGTTGGAAACATTGGAGCATTATCGTTCTCATCGGAAACGCGAACTACAACACGGATATTATCACCGCTAGCGGGGATTGCGACTAAGGCGTAATGGTCTCTATTTTCTCTATCTAACGGTACGCGTGTCCTTATTTCACCGGTTTGTGGGTCGATTTTTAAGTCATCGTTGACTGCACTTCCAGGCACGGGAACTATTGTATATGGTGGGGCTGCATCAAGCAGCTCGTCACCTAGGTGTCCGACGAATGTTCCGGCGCGTGCGTTTTCTCGAATAGTAAACTCGCGGACGTGCTCGGCCGCCGCCGCAGCGACCAGCACACAGACGATTACGCGCCACATCGCGCGTTAGTTTCTCTCACCGCTCACACATTGTCACTAGCACCTGAAAAATAAAACAATTTCATTACTATTACATACAATAATATATTAAAATATTAGCTGAGATCATACATTGTACGAGTAGATTTAAAGTTTAGAAAGAACGTATATGATGTGGTATATAATATATGATATGATGGTACATAATTTATAATTTTATTAGTCTTCTTCACATTAAATAAGATTATTTTACATTTTCTATGCATAAGTGCTTGTAATCAACTATTTCCAGTATATTAAAATCCAATGAGTGTAGATTCTCAGGTTTCCTAGTTGCGTTTCATGCGGCTACTTAGCTGTTATAAATAACTTGGGTACCTCCCACCTTACTACTACACATTTAACACTCGTTACTAGTAAATACTGGAAGTGTGTTAGGTTCGTTTATTCTCAGTTTTAATAGTTTATAACTTCTTGATCACTTATTGGATGTTTGTAATTTTATGACTTAGGTATATTCCAATTCGAACTGATACATAAGATAGATTCGCCGCATTTTCAATACCGGTTTAAATGATGCCATACCACTAGTTCATTTGAATATTCGAGACATCCTAATTTGAAATGATAACTCAAAAAACTGGTGCGCTTCCAAGTATAAATAATTAATCAAAAATATAAAAAATATCTTATACCTACCTAATCAATGAAAAATTTTACTAGTATCTATTTAAATTATATTTTTGATTGAAATATAACTCTATATTTATCAATAACTTTTTATGGATATACTATCTTTCTATTAATTATAGAATTAATATGTTCAAGTTATTCATTTTTGATAATTTATATATTATTTTGAATACAATTTTTTTCATAAAAAAATTAAATAGTTTTAAATATAATATTCTAAAAAAATAGGTAAGTATATACAAATTTTAAACTATCAACACTCGCGCAAAGCTCCGCTATACACACGGTTTTGAATTGTTTCTTAAAAATATTACCTGCTAGAGGCCCGCTCTACCTGGTCGCGTACAAAGAGAAATTAACATAACTTCGACAATGGTGCAGCTAACTTATTAACTATATTTATTACCGATTCTTTTATTACTACATATTTATACGTTCATTGTTTCTTTTTACATTGTAGCAATATTTTTGAATTAGCAATGCATGTTTCAATATAATACAAGATCTCCTATTTATATATTTCAGTTAAAATAAAAAAAAATCCATTAATTTGTACAAGAAAATTGCTTAGGACGACGGTTTTTCAAAAAAGGCAGACGATGTATGAACACCCAAGATTTCTGTAAAACAATAGACGATAAACAATTAGTTTTTCCACAAAAGCATAGAATATAATGATGATACTAGTAAATAGAACTCTACCTACGAGTTATTATAATTGTATAATTTTAAACCATAATATAATAAAGATATTAAATTCATTAAAGCAAAGGTAAACTAGGTAATTAAATTCTTAACAAACCCAACTTCAAAGAACTAAAATTATTTCTATAAAAGGATTGAGGAATGCAACCTGCGCTTGTTTTTTCCCTACAATATTATTACACCATTTTTAATTGTATCATGAAGATTACTTTATGCAGATTTTTATCGTGGATATTATATTAAGTCTTTTCTGCGTAAGCCGGTGAATATCGAGGTAAACTTATATTTTTATTGGACTTGCCAGTTATGAAGACAGCGGAAACACAAATGCTAATTACTTATAATATCGACGGTCCTATCTTATTTTTTGAGAAACTTAAAAGTACCTAAATGAATCTACGATATTTCCGAATTATGATTTTTTTGTCGATTTCTGTCGGATATTATATTTTTCATGCATTAACTATTTTTAATTTTATTTTTTGTACTAGCAAAACTCGTACCTATAGAAGATTTATAAGGGTTTTTATCATATTAAACATAACAGATGTTGGAAGCAAGAAGGCATGCTAAGGAAATAAGGTACCTAATTTTAAACGCGGTACAGTATTCTCGGGGGAAACTGTGTTGAGGTACAAACAAACTGGACCGTCCGCGTCATCTTTCTCAATCTACATTAGTAACACCAAACTTAATTAAGCCACAAGTCACAACGTCTAAGGTTACAAATATCTACATTTATAAGGTTGCAAAAAAGAAACCGGTGTTTTGGGGTTACAAATACAGCAGCTTCTAAGCGGATTAGCGTCAAAAATCCTGCGCATGCGTCGGCCGGCGAGCGCTAACGACTGCGAACGCGAGCGTCGACATAAACTATGCGCGGCCGCATGACTTATGTGCGAACGCCGAAACACGCTCCTCTAGTTTGGCGAACATTAATACACTCGTACTATACATACCTACCTAATACTACAGGTATTGGGTGGGTATATACTATACTGATACTGTTTTACCGTACGATAAGTGGAACGAAATTATATAATTTTCGGGTTGAGCGCTATATATACATTGTTTAACGTAAAAGTCTGACTAAATTTACTGAAAGGTATTCGTATGGCTCTTGTATAAAGTTTACGGCATTGTAAAAGTTTTTTGTGGGTACACAGTTTTCATTACAAGTGCCTTAGAATAATTATGAATTTTCTCATGCAATCATTTCTAAAACTCTTTCAGCGCTTCTACTTTGGCTACAACAATCTTTGAAAAAGCCTATAACTTATACCAAGTTGTCATACAACTACGGATAATATCTTTTTAATATTAATTGGTCAATTAAAACTTTTAAATGATTCAAATAATATAGTTATACCTAGATAGGTACGTACTATTTACAAGTGAAATGGTAAAAAGCGTGTTGCGTTTCCAACTTTAAATATAATTAATTAGAATGTAACTTTCATGCAAATTTAATATTTTAATTCACATAATATTATAAAATGCACTGCTACCGATTCAAAAAAGAAAATATTTTTCATGCATGAATAAATATAACATTAACTTGATTTATTGGCATGTTTTAATGTATTCAGTATAATTAGTAGGTATTATACCTATTGGTGCGTTTTCGAAATATTCTGTAGCTACAATTGTAGGTAGTTAGATAGTTATAATTCGAATTTCTTAACTAGGCATCATTCATAACGTTTACAGTTAAAAACAATATAAACTTGAAATATGATAACACTATTCAGCAGTATTTGTGATTAAGTACCTATCTAAAACAGATATTATTTTTATACTATTGTCATTTTGATTTTATGAATTAGTAACGATCAGTGTAAGTGATACTGAGTTGGTAGGTATATTGAGTTGAATATGATTGTTATCGACATCTTTGTACCGTTCAGTTTTGCCCGAATAGGACTCTTATGGGTACGATTTAAGGGCTATTTTCATGTAACTGAAAGGTAAAATAACTGTGAGCGAACTGTAAGGCATCAACGCCCAGCGTGGTGGACGCATAAAGGGGCCTATTTTAATAATGCATTCTTCGACCGCTCATTTTTTGCCCCGGACAATGTACTCATTTATAGTTCGCTAAGAATGTTCGCGGGATATTGGATTCATGAAAACTAATTATACGTTCTATCTGCAGCTCCTATATGAAAAATAAATACGCCAACTGAGGTTTTAATCAAAATAAACAAATAAAGTTTGTATTAACTACATCTACATGTTATGGAAATTTAAATGGAAAGTTTTCTTTTACATTTATTACATTATTATTGTAATAATATGCGAGATATTATGAAAAGAAGGACAAATATAAACTACAAGGGTCTATGGTACAAGGGAGTTTTAAAATGTTTTTTTTTTTTTTTCATAAAAAGAAAACATGGTTCTAACGCCACTATCTACTTTTCATATGATTGCTTGAAACCACGTACCTACCACGTAATTAAAATGGTGTAGTTAAAATACCTCTCCCTGATATAGAGTAGTCTTGCCGCGTTTCCCGGTACTGTCTAGCACCTAATACAACCCGCCTTTTCTATTCATAGCAAAAACTCGTCCAATCTACGAGATAAATAATTAAAAATGTCAATTACAGACAGTCAGTCACTTAAAAGCGAAACGGAAATTAATGAGTACTATTATACAAGTAATGTACAGACCGTTCTGCTAATAGTGATCATGAATATTCGTTTTACACGACAATTTACGAGCAAATTTTGCCATCCAGTCTGCTATGAATAAAAAAAGGATTTTCAGTTTAAAAAAAAGTCTTAATGTTAATTTGTTCAATCTGTTTTTATATTTGTTGCTTTTTTATACAATTTAAATGATATTATTGTTTGTAAGTAACATACTTGGAAAGAAAAAATGTGCAGTAAGTATATTTTCTTTGCAACTTAATAATAATTAGCAAATGTCCTAACAATATCTCTAATAAAAATTGTTAGTTACCATACTTCTCCGAAATGGCTTGACCGATTCTCATTAAATTTTTTATGCATATTCAATGGGTTTAGGAATAGGCTACTATTTCCTATTTTATGCACCACGTCAGTCGGGGTCAGCTAGTATACATTATATTATATATTATTATAGGTATAGATAAACGTAGAAAAAATAATATATTTAAATGTCTATATGAATAGATACTAAGTAACCTTTCAAATTAAAATCATTATTCAGTGTACTCAAACGTTAAAAATTTAAATGTAGAGCTTATAAGTATAATTTACACCTTTCTCTTCCAATAAACTTTAAATAAGTATTATTAAGTTAGGCAATTAATAAATATATATTTTTCAACATTTATACCACCGGCCAATAAATTTAATCGCATTCTTCAAAGTTTGTATTTAAATTTCTTTCCTTTTTAAATTTTATGAACTCGCTATTCCTTTACACCGGGCTTCGAGTTTTAAAAGCTCCGTCGGGCATAGCTTTTACCACGGACCGCTTTATATAACGTTGTTATTATTATCATATTTATGAGTTGTCGGCTATTACATTTTGAATATTATATTATCAATCGTATTTTATATGTCATCAAATTCGAAACCGTTTTGAATTGGAGAATGTTGGTGGGTGCTTATCTGAGTATTCTGAGAAAATAAACGACAAAATCTGATAGTTGCGACGGATGTTTGTGCCTAGAAGATTTTAAGTTAAAAACCAGACAGAGCTTTTAATTTTTTGTTTATTTTATATATTTCTATTTGACATATAGGTTAGGTAGGTAGATGGGTTCCATTTTCCACTCAATGTGAGACGAGGTGTGTCCATCAATACTCCTTAATTTGTATGCATATCTACTTACTATTTTCAATTTCTATGTAGGTACTACATGAGGTACTACACTACTATGTAGGTACATGGTCAAAATCATCTAAATCTCCGTGCACTATATTTATATGTATGTACTTTAGGTTAACAAAATCCCCGTGTTAAATTAACGTGTAAAAACTTCTAAACGTTGTAGGTAGCGACTAGCGAGATTTGAGCTTTATTTCTAAATAGGAATACCTACTGTCTCATAACATGTCACTGAACCGATGTTGATTGGAAATTGATAACCAACCGCCGCTCTCGGGGACTTTTAATGATGACATAGTCATCTAGTATGGTAGTGGTGTTTGACACATAGGTAATATTAGATGTACTCTATGTAAAATCCTCAACTTAGTGACTACTTAAGTGATCATTAAATGAAGGTATCTGAGTGCCGCTTTTAGTATTTACGTGAGTGGTGTACTATTAATGTCATTTTTTGCATTCCAACGTATAGGAAAGTGGAGAAAACTAGATTTAACAACAGAGCACGTTTGTACAACTGAATACAACTACAAACTAAGCTAATGTCACATTATGTTCACACTACAGAGTACAGCCTACCTTCAGAACCCTTCACACACACACACGTTCATGGAATGCACTAATACAACACAACACTGCAATCCACAGGCACGTTATACAAAATCACAGGGTTTCAACATGGGTGTTATTCAGAATGGGTGCAATGTACGGGATGGGTGCTGTGACGTCCGTCCGCGGCCGCGCTCCGGGAGTCACTGACGCCGCGCCGCCCCCCTCATAACAGGTTGTGCCCGCATACCGTTTCGAGCGCCAATTTCGAGGCTCTCGGGATAGGGACGCCGACGTCCACTTGATCCATGGATAAGTTAAGATAAAGGATATCCAATACGTGGCTTATTACTTCATCTTTCACATAGCTTATAATATACCCAATAATTAGAAATGATCGCTACGAATTACCAAGGAATATTAAGAAATTGAGGTTCATAAAATGAGAGGAGCATTGAAGTTAGAGTTAATTATGAAAACAAATAGAAGATTCTAATCTAAAAAAAAATGGGTTGTTAGAAGTTAAAACCCATTGCGATAGCTTATACAAAAGACATCAACGAGCGCGCGGCTACTGACATCGGCGCGGAACGGGTGGCATATTGACGAATATCTATAATCTACATAGAGGTATTTATCTCATAATACGTAGAACAACTGCTATAAGAGATTAAATTCCGTTACCAAGAAAATAATAGGTAATTGTTTCATCACTTCTACGAAAATGACTTTAAAAAATACATGATCTCTCCAGAAATATTTTTAATAATTGTACAGCTTATCTAAGCCTAAAAATGTTAGGTAGGTAGGTTTTTACTGACGTTTTTACTACTTTGATATCACAAATCCTTATGCACTCGCAACTAGTTAAGGCTACTATCGCGGAATTCTTTACATCCGCACTCAACTTAAAAGTAGGAATTACTGTTTTCTTCATTAAAAATAATTCTGATATTCTCGTCAAGTTCACATACTTATACCTAAATGTTACAAGTTACTATTGACTGCTACATTTCTAAATTTCTGAGTAACCCAATCTGGTTTATCCTTTTCGATTACTTAAACATGCAAAAATTATGAACACGAATAAAGTAAGTTAACACAGAATTAACATAATTGTTATCGAGTACAAAATCTAACATACAAGCACTTTATCGGATTATTTTCGGTGTTTTTGTATCGCGATCGTGTTGATTTAAAGAAATGACGAATCCGCCTACGACGTAACATTTCCTTGTAGGTATTCGATTTCGATCGGTTAAAATCAAACCAAGTTTCAGTGTTTCAAGAGAACGACGAAAAACCTTTTATTTTAACGCCCAGAAAATGCTACTAATTATAATTCTGTTTCCCGTAAACTTTCCCACAAAATTAGGTACGGGTTTTTTTTTATACGTACGTGTTTTTAAATTATGAACTTACCTACAAAGGAATAAACAATTACATCACTAATAATAATTGATATTTCTTTGAAGGAGGGGGGAAATTTGCCATAAATTCTTTAAGCCCCATAATCCCGTTATCACATTTTAAGAAGATACATAAGTATCTATAAAAATTATCACACATTATCATAAACAGTTTAGTTTAACAAAAAGTTATAAATATTTCGTATCAAGACGAAGCGAGATAGACATAATTTTTTTTATTATAAAAAGGGGGACAAGTTATCTAAGAAAAACAAGCCCTATTTTTGGATACAATGATACTGAAATTATATTTGCAATTAAGTATAAAAAAACACGTAGACCACGGAGGCGATACAGTTAGAATTGGTAGGACTAGATAATTATATCTTAGGTAGATCAAAGGTACAGCGTGGGTGTTCCTGCAAAAAGCTACACAAAAAAATATAATTTAATTTCCTAATCGATTCCGAGTGAAAACGTTACACATTCAAGACACAACTTATCGATGTTACTGAGACGATAATTTGTAAGAACGTACATTTCCGAAATCGTATCTTGCTCTGAATCTAAAGTACAAAAAGTTAAGACTTCTTTATTTTTTTCTTTGGGACTGCCCATAGTACCTACTTTTAGTCGACTTATTATAAGGCATTTGCGTAAATAGTAAAAATTTATAGTGTTATGTGGTTACCGAACCGAATGTTATTGACAGTTTTAGCCACTCAAGACCTCCTAACCAAACGTGCGATGCTTACGTTTGGGGGTTTTGCGTGGCTAAACAGTAAAGTCTATAGCGTATCATGAGAACATTATACATAACTAGCTGTTGCCCGCGACTTCGTCCGCGTGAAATAGAAATTAACCATTT
>DWAK01000152.1:0-13417 GCA_018230145.1 Lepidochrysops patricia
TTTATGAATGAACCCTTATGTAAAATTTTGCGTTATTCAAAGTATCTATTTCACGTGAACTAAGTCGCGGGCAACAGCTAGTATTATATAAAGGCATAACTACAGTATACGGATATAAGTGTCTTATGTTTCTAATAGTATATGCAAACTAAAAGCTTGCGATGTAGTAGTTGATCTGAATGTTCTTTAAAGTGACGGAGTAGCGTCACATCTTCACATCTTGTTGTGAATACACCACATTACATTGTATACTATGAAGCATGCAGATCCTCGCATAGAGCAGCTTCCTGCCAATTATTTTTTAATTACCGTTTCATAATTACGTGTGGCTTTTATGTGGACCACGCCTGCTTGAAGGTTACTTACGTAGCTATAATAATACTGTAATATCTCTTCAAATATTTTTCCCTACCTTTAGATACATTAATATCATATATTATAATATGGTTTACACTCTCACCTCCTTGCCAGGGATGGCGAACCAATGGTATGCGTGTCGCATGCCATTAACTTAGTTTCTTATATCATCCCTGCAGGCGAGCCGCGAGACGAGGTGCGAGTGTTCGTTTACACACTCGCCTCGCACCTCGCTTCGCCCCTTGGCTCGCCACTCGTGCGTTGTGTGTGTTTAAACCGCATATAAAGAGGTAACAGACAGTCGAACTGACTGAACATATGTATTTTGATATTAAATTGCTATTAGGTGTATGGTTTTGTAAGTGTACAGTACAGATTTAAGTAAATTGTTATAAATAAAGTAGGTTAAATATAATCATTTCTTCAATATTGTTAGTAGGTATATTTTCATAACGTTAATTTTATCTGATTACCTCTTAGATAATAAGTAGAGTTTGAGGAAAATTTTCCATTTTATTGTAACGATAATGGTAACATTAGCTTGGCCATTACTTTTTATAGAATTACGATTTTAAAGAAGTCTGTCGGTTTTATTAAAAAATTTATTTAGCACTTCCGTTTTCAAATTATATTCAAGTGTTGTTTTGCGGAGTAATTTTTTATTTATCATTATAATTTATGTTCATGACAGACCGAATATTTGATATTTTGTGAACTTAACTTCCATCCTACGTAAATCTTTTAAAATATAATTATCGTGTTCTGCGTTTGTTGCGACGCCTGTACCGAACCGAAAATAAGTAGCTAGAATAATTTTTATAAAATTTTGCAAACGTATTCCTTTATTAGTAGGATAAGTAATAACAATAATATGGCAAAAGATATTTTATTTCAATAAATTAGACAACGGTTCTTGAGCAAGTTTGTAAAAGGGAAGCCAAGGGATGGCCTTCTATAGAGCACGCGCCACTACCTCATACCTTACCAAAGAGATTCCTCATCATGTAATGGACAAACCTGCAATAAATTAGTGACGAGCTCGTCGTCCTTTTGCGAATCGCAAAGCTTTTGTTTTACTCGTATGGTATTACAAAATGTTAACCTTCAATTAAGCTAATTAAATATTTAAGTCCGGCGAGTTCTGCTTAAAACTTAATAGTATGTCACGGCGGAATGTCCTGAAAGTAAGTATAATTAACGCGGACGAGTAATCGCTAATAAACATTTAACGGTCGGTGACTACAGTCACCCGTCGCGCCGCGAAGCCCTCGCCGCGACCCTCGTGCTTCGGACCTACAATATCCTAATAAAAAATGAATAAATATAATGAAATTTCCTTCGGGAACGTTTAGCGATCGAAAACAATGCCGCCTAAACTGTTTAATTCACATCCGAAACAGCAAAAAGTAAAATCGGTGACATGAGTCGACACACCAGCGGCCGGCCGTGTCGCGGACGACGGCGGCGGCCGCGCAAAAACGACGAGCCATTAGGCGGCGCCACACGAGCTCCCATTTAAAAGTATGAGAATATTTTCACAAAAAACCCCACATTCAACTCCCGGCACATTTATTTTATGAGAACAATGAGTGATTTTTGTTATTCCCTTTAATTCTATGTCGATTTTATCCTCGCCGAGGCGGAGGATGTCGGCGTCTTCGACTTTTTGCGCGCCGTCCCTCGCGGGCGCCGGGCTTAGCGCGACCGACACGGCCTAGCTTACTCGCTCATTTACATAACCTAATTATAGACAGGGAGCCGGTCGCGGCAGACTGTGAGTACTGTGACAGCTTGCTCATTAGAGTCCGCGATGATTCCGCTCTATGACGTCGACACTGCTGGGACAATGGACGCGATGACTTGTTTATGGTCCGAGCTGGTCGGAGCGAAGGCGGCGCAGTGGGGCGGTCCAATGGCGCTCGGTGGGAGGAACACCACATCTCGAGATGTTCGCCACCGGACGACACGCCGCAACACGCCACGCCGCCCGACGCCGCGCTCATTATAAATATCGCTGTTCGTTCTCTCGGAGATCGAACGCACTCCCACTTCAATTATGTCATAATATAATTGAGACATAATTTTTTAGCGCACGCGTATGAAATATCATCGAAGCACGGCACACAATATGACCTTTCTGGCTCTTATGTTGTCGTTGCGTTTGAGTTTGGAATTAGCTGAAAATGAGGTCCGGACTGCAGCCATTTTATTTATTTTGGTAACAGAATGAGTGTTTGCTTGCACGGGTCGCGGAACAGGTAGCTGGTACACGTTAATCGTACTTAATTAAATTGGATTACCGCTAACTCTGAATACCCCGAGCAACAAAATTAAGAGTAAAGATACATGTCACAATATCCATTGCTAGGCATTAAGACACTCAATCAATCCCTAGAGTCATTCATGTAGAATAATTTTACAAAGAAACATTTAAAGACGAGTCTTCAAAATGTCGCCAGTGTTAACGCGCAATAAACCAGCCAAGAGCTTTCTCGTTTAATGAACCAATTTTTGTTTGCCCAATAGGCAACTAGAAGTTCCCTATTAGGTTAACTTAGTTGTAATTAAATAGTTCATAATTTTAAAATAACCCACTATCTCAACTTTTTATTACAGATTATAGGTAACTGTAATACTAAGTATCTAGTAAATAGTAAAAGCACTATCGGCTAAAAAACAAACTGTAAATTAAACTTTAGTAACAATCTACTTTAGAGAACTCTAAAAAAATATTATTGCTAAGGTCTTTGAGCAAACACTAATATTTCTATACCCTGAATTTCTATACCCATTGTTACGGTTCAGAATTCTTTTTCCTCGGAGCTAGATGAAAGTGACCTTTATACAATGAAATAAAGACCCTGTCGAACATAAAATAACCATTGTACGGTAAGGCTGTCAACCGTCCTGTCTTCCAAGGAAAGTTTTTGTAGTGGCCTGAGACGTCCTGAATAGTTTTTAAAAAGTTTACACTGCCTACAATTATTGGTTGTTATAGGTTGGTTTCAAAATCAAATCAAAATTGAAAATCTGATGTTAATTCAATTCGAATTTTATATTTACTGTCTCCTGCATTTACACATTATCTTGGTTTTCAGATCCAAAACCTGGTTTTTTAAGTTTGAGGTCGACACCCCTAATGGTTTCTATTTTTTGCATAGAAAACGTTATCAATATTTATTAGTGTTTTTGAGCAATACAAGATGTTGCCATTTTCCACTACAGCAAAAAGTAGCAAGTTATCTGACAATTAATACATAATAATGTTAATTAAATTTATCCCCACTCAGCGGCAGACAACATAATTGGTAGATTATTTTAAATGCGTTCTGCTAATTAGCAGAATTATGGACTATTACGGCAAGTCTACCTACCGGCGAGTCGTAATTGTATGGAGGAAAAATTTTGTTTACTCGAGGGGTCGCAATTTTTAAGTAATAATGCAAGTAAAATATTGAAACCATTTAAGAGAAAAGAAACTAGGACAATGCCGGACTTTATTACTTACTTTCTACATTGACACCAGTAATATATTGATAACACTATTAAACAAAATACATATTTGATGGCTGTAAGTTTTAACTCTAGGAGTAATATTATTACCAGCTACTTACTTTGAGTGCCTAAAACGAATATTATTACAATAGCTTGGAAAAGCTTTACTACTCAAACAATAGCACTATGATTGTAAAAGTGTGATTCCGGCTTATGAGTATATGAGTATACAGTGTACCTAGATCACATCACCTAGTTCAGTTAAATCATTTTGTCACTTAGTATCATCATCACTATCATCACTTAACATCAGTATTATTATAGATTAATACTCATAAGATTGTGATTAATCACAATCTTAATTAAAATTGAATACAATGTACAACGAACATGACGGAGTTAAGGAACTTAAATCCACGCCCAAAAAGGTGCAAGAAAGCGACCGAAGCTACTTATCGGTAAGTCGATAAGCGATCCTTTTATCGATAAATGATAGGGATGTAATTTTTTATCGATAAAAGATAGGGATGTGCTTAACGTATTTAATGAGATCCACCGTATTATAACTATTGAATATATGTATCTGATACTTTTACACTTCTTGCGTTTGTCGGCGAGATAATTAACCTTTTATTTTTAAATGACTCCTTAAAAAGTACGTTATTAAACTAAGAGAGACCTTTTCATGACCGGCTAATATAGTTGCATGTTAGTTAATTTTAAAATAATTATTGTGATATTATTAAATTGTTCTTCAAAAGTATCAAACATGCAATGCTTCTTATTAAGTAATTTTTAAGACTAAGAAAATTAAATTAATTAATAAACTAGGACTAGATCAACAGCTACACAGTTAATTTTCAATTATTTTCAATTACTTCAAGCAAACACACACACAAAATACTTTTCTATTCGTATACGAAATTCGTACCCGACACTTATGTGGAAAAAATTAGGAACATTTCATGTGTAAGTAAAAACAATTTTTAAGTTCATTATACTCCACAAAAATGCAATATTACCGTGGGATACTTGTACGAGGACCTACGAGGTGCTGTATAAAAGTAGTACCTATATTCTAAGCCTTCTTCATCTTTAGATTTACTACGAACAACGTAAAAAGTAGCACAGAACAAGAACCTAGAACCAAGACTAATTAAACTAATGAAGGCGGCATGCAAAAACTGTGACATGTTTATCCTCTGTGACTATGTACGACAAGATCTAAAGACCTTACAGGTACAGTTACGATTACGATAAGTATTAACATGGCATGCAAGTATAAAGAATATTTCAGTGGCGAAGGGTGAGATTGCTATAGAGGGAAGTCGTTGTCTCTGGCGATATAGAACTGCATATTGCATACTGCATTTCTAGAATACTTATTCAAAAATGGAGTATGGGTATGAGTTTTTAAAGGCGCCACTTCGATCTTTAAAATGAACAGTCGATCCATGCGCCAACTCACTTGCTCATGGGATGTTATAAAGCTAAAATGTATGAAGCTAATTATAATCCTATCACAAAATAATAATCACAAATAGCTATCAAAGATCTCTGACATTATGAAATATAGTTCAAAGTACCTATTCCTAAAACTATAAGTAAGCCGCGTGGATAGAGAGAGGTGATTCGATCCTCGACTGTGGTAGGGTAGCCAGTTATTTGTGGTAGACCAATTTAAGGCCACTGTCTTGAATCCAGCGAACTTCGGCGTGGAGAGTTTCATGCATTCAAATAGATGAAACACAGCTATCCAAACCAAAATTAGAGATGAGTTCTCGAAGCAATATCCGCATAGTGCTAGCGAGAAATGCTTTTTTAGTGGTGCGCAGTCCGCCCGCTGGTTTAGGGTCCATGATTGCGCTATAAGCACCGCTGCCCGCTATTTTCCAGGCAACGGCCTGAAAGGCTAACGATGATCTTCGTTTCGTGTCGGGATGGCGCATACATCGCGCTATCTGATGCGCGCGACATCGCGTGACAGTACCCTGTTTGTAACTTTGTACTATCGTCATTCCCTTCCAAATTATAACTAGCAAGATTATGTGAGGTTGTTCCCAAAAGGAACAAGTGTTCAACCGCAGGTATGCAAAATGAACGTTGAGATCAGGCAGATTTTAAAAGTGGTGCTTGGGCATAACAAGGTAGTACGTAACAATATCTTTCAATGCATGAACTCAAATTAGAATCAAAAAGCATTTCGTACTTGGCACTCGATGATGCTAGCTTTATAATGACAATTTGTTCCCACGCTATTCATGTTTGGACTAGGTCCAAATCTTCGCGTAGGACATTTTTTACTTTCGCGATTGCTTTATTTACTTTTTTTAAGGACTCCATGATCCAGTTGTGAAGCTTTCGATGCGGAGGCAGTCTGATCGTTCTTCACTATCCAAACCGACTTTGAAAAGAAGATTTGTGAATATTCTCTGCAGAATCAAAATTACCTAAAATCCTTTTTAAACGACTGAACCTCAGTGTTATAACACGAACATCTATCAACATTATCATACATTAAATTATTTTACAATTTGCCAAAGCGAGAGAAAAAAAGACAATGATATTGCGGTACGGATGTGGCCCGCGATATTACTTATTTTATTTAATTTATTCAGTGAGAGGAGGCACGATATTGTCCGATTCAATAATCTCGGGTTACAGTATGTTCGTTGGCTCTTAATTGGCCCCTCCGCCTTTTTCTGATCCCCACGATAGGCTAGGTGGCACAGAAATCGCCAAAACAACGCCGAGTTGCTAAAGCTTGTTAACTGGACTCTGTGTTTTAAATGTAGACCGAAAAAAAGTGTTAAGTGTTTTAACACATTTCTTAGTTTGTTTCAGTAGGGTAATAGCTATCTGCGGATACGCTTATCCTTACCTACTAATATTACAAAATATATTACCTAGAGTGTATTTGTCTTGTTTTTTACGTGATAAACGATTTTCTAACTAATCTTTTTTTTCTCGGCTTTCTTTTCTGTCTTGGTTCACTTAGTCAAGATTCCTTTGACTTTCTACTATGAAGAGTTCTTCAGTAGAAAGTCAACAGAGTTCTGTTAAGTAGTAAGTGAGTAGTAAATACAAACGACATCTAAGTAAACAGTCGCAATTGCAACAGCTGTTCGCGAGGTTATTAACACAAAATTATAGTGTGTAATAAAGTTGTATTATATTACAGTAATAATTCCGCGTCTACGGCTAATTCGAGCTGTTACACCAAACTCCGTACGTATGCTTTTAATTATTTTTCACGATGATCGTAAACCTAGATTTTTTGGCTCGGTTAATTAGATTAGGAGTACATTAAGTTTTATCGCCTCTTTCTTTTGTTTTAACGGGTCACCATAATCGTTACATTAAAAATATAACAAGCGCATTTTTGTGTTGAGAACACTTTAAGAAATTAATTACCTTACTTGTGCTGGAATAATATTATTTCTTAGTCTTTACCCAGTGTATCTTGCTAACTATAATGCATATAGGAAATTAATTTAAAAATTAGAGTAAAATTCATAGGTAGAAAGGTAAGATAGATTAAGGGGAGAAAGGTAAATTACAAAATATATTTTCTACTTAAATCCTAAAGTTAAAATGTGAAAATATCCATCTTTAATAAAACTCTTCATTAAGCGATTCTTTAAAAATCCCAAAGTGCGGTAGTAAGTTGAGCTTGCAAATTTTAGTATTATCTATATGAATATTATAATTTTATAATGCGAAAGTGTGTTTGTTTGTTTGTCGTTCCTTTACGCTTCAACTTAGTATCCAATCGACTTGATTTTTGGCATAGGTACAGTTAGTTGAAAGGATGAAGAGATGAACATGTACCGAATGGAGGCTTACAGGAACATTTGTATAACCTTGCACTAATCGACTTGAATTTTGGCATCGGGTTATACAATATAGCTATATACCTACGTCCTAAGTCCATACTTTCCATAATTTTTCGTCCTGGCAAAGATTTTCAAGTAATACTTTATATAATTATACTTGTTTTTCTGGTTTGTGTTATAGATAGATACGTCCAAACCATCTAAACACTCTTTTCTCCTGGAAAATCGTGGATAAAAGCTAGTAGTTTCCACTTTATAGTGATTGTAGTGAACATTGGCAAGTTAGGAAGTAAACAGATTCGTGCGCTATAAACTAAACTATCAGCGCGGTCGTTAACCTCTCAACCACGGCCAACAATACGATCGCGCTGTTTATTTAACACTTCATATTGCACACACCCTGTAACCGTGGTAGCTTAATAACATACTTATGTAAGTTTGGTTAAAGCGCTTCATAATAATATGTTACTAAGTCGCACGCAACTTTGTTGCTGTTTTTATAGCGCGAAAACTCATTTTGACACGATAAAAACTAGCGTATGTAATTTCCCGAGAGCCAAATTTCATCTAAATCAGCCCAGCCCAGTAGTGATGAAGAATGACATACATATTTGCGCATTTATAAATTATAATATTAGTCACAATTAATGGCAACTTAAGCGACGCATATTTAGATTAAGCCGACCGTATTTAGATTAAAATAAATATTATACATTGATAAGAATAATCAGAATATCTATACGAAAGCCTATCAGTCTTTAATTCTGCCTATCATTTATAATTAAAATATTAAAGATAATTAAAAGCATATTAAATATGTCAAAATTGTAAATTATGAAACTCCAGCCGTATAAAAACTGCGGAGTTGCTAAAAAAATGTATTTTATATATTTCCTGATTATACTTGTATTTTATTATTTTTAAGTACTTATTTTATGTGTAAAAAACGTATTATGCTAAATTAAGTTAGTCTCAAGGATGATAGTGACTTAGGTAATAAATTAATAACTCAATGTCACTGTACAGTCGCGAAACCGGTGTATAATCTCGATTTTATTGCTTTGGAATAAGTACGGAAAGTGGTAAATGAATTGAGTACGTTAGAACGTCTTAATAGCCGTAAGATTTATTTTACGCTTGCACCATAAAGATGAGATCGAATCTACGTTTAAAACACGTGGTTCGCAGCTTCCGGTACCAAACGATAATATCAAATATCGATTGGTTTGTAACTTACTAGCTTTTACCCGTGTCTTGCTTAAATGAATACCCAAGGATTAAAACTCTTTTCAATGCCACATTATTTTAAAATTTGATCAAAATCGTTTACTGAAAATGGACTAAATGAATTTTAATAAAAAAATGTGATTAAATCAGAAACATCCATCTTAGATATTTCGTATTTTTAGATATTTTCTGGTTCTGATTCAGTGTTTAATTCTTTAAATTGTTTAAAAATAGGATTTATAAATAAATGACCAAATCGCCATTTTTAATGCCCAGATGGAAATAGGCGACTTTTTATTAATAATTTAGTTCCGGCGCATTGAGGAAATCATCATTTATAGGAAAAAACATCAAAAAAGCTAAGGATTGTGACGAGGGGTGTCGATTGTACACATAGAGCATAAAAGTAATAGAGTGGAAACAGTATAGCAAACGTGATAATTTCGAAAATAATAATTGATGCATACTTGAAGTTCTCTTGAGTGAATTCGTAAAAATGTTTGAACGTTAATTTCTTATGGTGATCAACACACTAAGTATTGCAATAGTTAAATGCTCGATGATTATACAGCTACTCAAAAAGAAGGTCTTAGCAATGAGATCTGCTTATGAATTTATGGCTAAGACTACTAAAGTAAGTCTACACCTCTATCGGCTGCATGGTCGATGAGCATTAAGATGGCGTCAAAAGTGGTGGCGAGGGGAGGCCGGGCATAACTCAGCCGTGATCCGGCTCGTCCGGACAATGGATCGGACAAGCGTCGCCGAATGCCGAGCGCGCCCGAGCGCCATAAATCATTCGGCGGAAACGGCCGAGCAATAACGGTTGCGGCATTTCCAAGTCCGCAGATAAATTAAATGCCAACACATACCGCGCTAGGAATGTCCAAATAAATTTTTTTGTTCCGGAAAACGGAGCTATAGCGTCCGATGATCCGCCTCGATCAGATATGGCGGGATCGCTCCTCAAAAGAGTGGCGCGGGTTCGAGGCCCGTCTGTATATCTACTTAATTAATGGGTTAATAGAATTCGGTCAAACGCACCGCGCCGCCCGAGCACGAATATTTGACACCTGCGCTAACTGCCAAGAAAATTATCTAAAAATCAAGAACGACGACTTTATAACTGCGAAGAAAATTATCTAAAAATCAAGACGCACTTCTAGCGAACGTACGAGCTGCCTTGAATTTTCAAAGTTTCTTGTTCCACATTTTTATTGATAATGTAACGATTACGCAGTTATTAACATCGATATATTATATCGTTAGATGCGCCCTTACCTACGCGCGTCAGCGCAAAAATGTGCCAACCCTGAAATGAGTGAGCTCACTCTTTTGAAAGAAATGGGCATTAGGACGCGGGGGCAATTGGACGTGCCTTTGTTTTTTAACTACAAGTATTTAGTATGCCGTCGTGTGCTTTCCGAAAGTTTAGTAAGAACTCCAATTTTATAAATGAGGCCAAAGGTGTTTCAAACACGTTACCTACGTGCAAAAAAATTGCCACAGTTTTGACGGCGTTGGGCGCATCCAACAATATATATCAATGGTTATTAGTGCTTGGGCGATCTGCGTGCGTATAGAGCTTATAATATGAAGGGAGCATAAACATTGTTTTATCGTCGCGTCCCGTCGCGGTGTGAAGCGGCATTAGCGCGTGACTGCCGTACAAATTATTCGTTTCGGAGGAAAGTCGATTTTATTGCCGCGGAAGTGATGTCAATAAAGCACTGTACCGCGTTTAACGTTCCTATAATTTCCTTTTGCGTTCACGATGTGCCTGCCACGGAATGGACGACACAAACGACAAAATAGATATTACAACAATGATTTATACATGGGAGGAAACACGCATCTACCGGCGGTTTAAGTGTTACGAATGGCCAGTAGAAAACAACTCATCTACCTTCAAAATGGTAGAAATCATGTAGGCATGCATAATGCAATCATGTTTCAAAAGAATCGTATTATGAATTACTTGAAAACGAAATATTTTTGAATTTAATGGCGAAAACGAATAGGCAGTAAAAACTATGTAACTAGCAGACGTGTTTTAACTGTGAAAGATATTTACGAATGGGCACTAGGTAGGTATCAGTAGACTATAAGCTGAAGAGATACACAGCTACCACGATCTTACAGAAAGCTGGCATGAAGTAATTCTTGTATTGTGTTTCGCGAAGTGATTGAGACTACCGGAGAGTCTCGACTGAACTATCTATCTGTGTTGTCGCAAGTGTGCTCTCACCTCTCGCCCTTACTCTGCCTTTCCCTGCCTTTTTGATTACACTTTGTTGTATTTTATCTGGTGAATGCATTGTTTATTTGTGCGTTCGTCTGGCTATTTCTATGGAGGTTTCTTTTTAAAAGAGATATCCTATTTATGTAAGTATATTGGCGAAGAGTGCGATAAGTACAGCTACAAACGAGAGATGTACAAAATGAAATCATACAATAAGAAAAATACCATCGATTTAAAAGGTATGGAATAGTAATCTTAAGGGTGTCTTAAAGTAAGGAATATAAATGTTTACAACTTTTAAAAACAATATGTTTCAGCCGAGTAATCGAAAATACATAACGATATTTCGTGATTCCCCTTAGAAAATAAAAAGCGATACACAGCACAAAACAATAGAGTGTAAATTACAATCGAGTCACTTAAGCCATAAATAAAAGAGCAAAGTTAATAAATCCAGAAACACTTATACGCCCCAAAAATAAGTGGTCCGCGACACCGCCCCAGATCTAATATCTCAAAAAATGATAAACTCAATACCTTATATCGAATCGAGAATAAATAGCGTACTTCCTTTAAGTGCCAATAAAAGTAGGAGTAAATCATAAAAGTATGTATGTATATATACGTGTTATTGCAGAATAATTCAGGAGGGGAGTGAGGGATGGCTCCCTGCGCGAGCCTTCAATTATTTATCGAGCTCTGCCTTTCACTCCTTCTACTGTCCGTCCGCCGGGGCCAACTCGTTGTAACTTATATGTAACGTGCGAAGAGGATTTGTTTGTATTCTTGCCTGGAAAAGGCGGAATGCGATACAAAGTATAAATAATATTTTCGAGATCTGTTAGTCTATTATTGAGTGGAAAAGACGAAATACGCGACACGATAAATCAGAATACTGTCAATACTGATTTAATTAAAATACAGTATACCTCGATGGAAAAATGACATAGGCTTCGTGGCAAAAATTACTGTACACATGCTAGATTTTGTATTGTGTAGATACTTGGACAAGCAAAAAAAAATTAATTTAGTGAATAGCAGAATATAAAATTACATTTTCATCACAAAACTTTCGCTCCATACAGAGATAAGCTACCATTGGTTTAGGGTTACAATATTACAGGTCTACAATATTAGCCATTCAAAAATGTTTCCTATTCGTTCCTGTTTTCTTATATTATTTAATTTCAACTCACAAACATAATATGCGTTTTGCAATTTACTTATTTTGTCAATACATAATTAAATTTATTCAAAATTGTATAGAACAAATTGTCTCTTACTCAGTTAGTTTCGAATCTGAATTCGCTTAAGTTTCAAATGGAATTCCCACCTGCGATTTAATATTCTATCGCAGATTTTCCGTCGTTTTTTCCGACACGATGTAGAGGAGCTATGCCGAAACTTCCCGAAATGACACGACGATAGCCGATTCGAGTTGATGTCGACGCTACGTTCGTAGCACATCGCTACGGAGCTACGGTTATCACAATAATTAGTCTTAATTAAGTTCTTCAAACTATTTTTTATCACTCGTGCGAGATAAGTACTACTTACCGCGTGTTTTTGCGTTAAGTATAGAGCCGTTTACACAATGATTTAAATGACAGTGCCGTAAATGTCAAAATCATTCTAAATGTGGTTGTGGTAAAAGTTTACCCGCACTCGTTTTCTTTCGAACACTGCTCGCGAATTTTAGAATTTTCAACCACAATGTCGGACGCTGAAATATTTACTTTTATTTCTGCATTTGTGACAAAAAGTAGTATATTGCACTTTTGCGGTATTGTCGGTTGCCCTCGAGTGGACGTGAACGTGTGTAAAAAAAGTGGGAAATGAACGCACTCACTTCGCTCGTGCCTCCAACTTCTCTTGTGCGTAATCGCCAACATACCGCACTAGTTGCATAATATACTATTACTCACTGGATAAGAGTTTGGCCGGTTTGGCTATCACGGTCACATAAAACTACCGCAATATAGCCTTTTCTATTCGCGAAAGGTAATTATGAAATAAAATTGAGTTGAGGCTAGAAGAATCATTTGTAAGTAAGGGTATGATAAAATGGTAATAGTAATAGTATGGTTGACTTTTACTTAAACAAGAATGGTAGAGAAGTGAGCCAGAATTAAGTGAAGACACTAAAATGCAATGACAAAATTTATATAAAATACTAGCTGTTGCCCGCGACTTCGTTTTTTCGCGAATTTTACATAAGGGTTTATCCATAAATTACGTCACACGTCACATTAACCATTTC
>DWAK01000153.1:0-13412 GCA_018230145.1 Lepidochrysops patricia
TTAGCGCGTTTAAACAAACAAACTCTTCCGCTTTATAATATTAGTATAGATAGAGCTACTGCAGCTACTCTTGTTGATACAGAATTAAACCACTAGAATTATATTGATATTCACCTTTTGCTTCTGAAGGAAAAGAGAAATTTAGATAATGTTGATTTCTCTCTGGCGATATCTTCACCGATATTTATTGCCAAAAAAGCCATAAAATGTATTGACGTAACGGGACTGTTCATTGATTACGATAATTATTGTTAGTTCCTAATCGAATCCGTCACGGTTTTCATGCAAAAAGTTGTGTTTGGTTAATAACAAATCGATAGCTTTGATTGGTATGATTAATGCTTTTTGGTTCTTTTATGTTTTTAGCCAACTATAAAAATATTGTATTATTGTTTGAGTTTGGCTACTTATTTATTTTTATACTTTTATTATGAGTAAACGTACAATATATCAACAGATTAAAGAGTTACTTTTACGATATGTTGTAACTGTTCTTTTTTTGCAAATTATACACAATAAAAAACAAAGATCATAATCCTTATTTTTACAATATATTATTATGAATCATCGTTGAACTTTTCATATCCTGGATCAGGAAAAAATATGACGTCAATGCGTTGTAATAATATTGGATCGTCTCATAAACAGCTGATTGATGAGTAATCCGCAAATATTACATTATACTATAGTTAAGCTAGCGTCTTGATATGAATATATGTGTTGGTGTAAATTTGAACTATGCAGGTACATCTGCATAATTATAGAGGTCGATATCTGTTTGTATGTATTTTTCTCTGAAACATTTATGTGTCAAGGTGTAATACGTAATATTTACAGTTCCACAAACAACATGGCGGCCATTTTAAAATATTCACAACGTACTGCGTCGCGAATCGCTCCCTCAAACAAGTTACGTTACAGTGTCGTCATATTTTATTTAAATTTCGTTCCATCGGTTTCCAGAAGACTCATCAATTAATGTTAATTCAATCCTAGATGAATACGAGAGTTCTCTGTATTAGGGATACCTACATTTATTATAGTTATGATACATAACATTACGCACCTAAACCGCCTTTATAAATTTATTGAATATTATTATATTTATTTTGGCATTTATTAATGCCAAACTCTTTCCGCATAAATCACTGGGTCAAATTAGCTGCGATTCGGCATGGAGATGCTTCGAGAGTCGAGACCCGGAAAAGAACATGGGAGCTCTGTGGTGGCAAAATATATTATGATTCTTGCGGAATACATGACTCACTGCTTATCGAAGTTGGGCTACTATTTATTCATAGTTTGGGCTTTTCCGTGGCTTGTCTAGATGGTCATTTCAAATTATTCATAAGTCAGATGTTAAAAAATTAAATTTTGAGGAAAAGCTTGATCGTGACCTTCTTTCATAGATCAGGGTCAAATGTCAATTAATATTTGAACAAAAACCCGGTGACGATAATTGATGTCGTGGTGAACGGGCAAACCCTGATTACTAGTTTAATCATAACTTAACGAAGATCCGTCTATCTGACCTCATACAATAGATATGCAAGCTCTAATCGCATGCAAGCAATATTTTTGGCAAAATGCTCTTAACCCTTCTATTGACGGTCATTTTGCACAAATGTTCTAATTTCTGGGATGATTTTGTAGTGTGTAATGTGTAAAAATAATGTCGACATGGGGAATCGAAAGCATTCTTTCAAAACTTCTAAGTTCTAACCTTTATTTCGTTTCTATTATTAGGTGGCGTTTGCCGCGGCGTCTCCTCAGCCCTACTCCAACATCCTGGAGCTGGACTTGACCCCAGAAGAAGCCCAGAAGTACCTCAGCCAGCCGCCCTTCAACTCGCCACAGCTAGCTGGCCGCACCGCCGTGCTACCCCTGGTAGGTTTTATATTATCTTCTCACTAAAATCTAGATCTTCAAGACGAAACCTTTGTAGTTCACCAGATATCCTTTTCGTAGGGTTTCCTTCATAGGTTCCTTATTATTTCGCCTGAATGTTATTGCTACTGTATTCTTCAGATTACCGAGATACCGGATATCACATTTTAACGTACTTATATTTAATATTACCCACCTACTAGCTACTAGGTCACAGTAAGGTTTAAAAGTTATACCTGTATAAATTTTCAACTTTTTACTTTTTTTACTAATATAGGTATATACTCAATAAGTCCAAAAGATTCCACAAAATTTAGTCTTTAAATTAATGCCTTGTCTTTTCAAAAGTAATATCTTTTCACAGTGTTTAAACATAGGTAAAATTAATGATAGTAACAGTACCTAGTTGTTATCAGGAGTAAGTACTTGGTCACGTTTTAACTGTTCCGAACAAATGTTTCTCTGAGGCAGTTCGATAAATACCTACTTATCACAGAGACTACATACATGCTAGATACTTTTAGTTTAGTTCGCTGTGACCACAACGCGTTGTGGCCTATTTTTTCGCTTACTGAGCGAATTTTCGATCCTTGAGCGTAACACATACATCACAACCTAATACGAATACACACTACTTGCAAGTAGACTCATTATATAATATACAGTATATAACACTAACTGTTTCCGAGTTATGATTATCCAAAGTAAAGTAAATGTTGAATTATGCTTATATAGAAATATATTGACAAACACTCAAAACTTTCAGATCAAGTTCAACGATCCCCGCTTCCGCTCAGCCGAGGCCGGACCCACCAACGGCCACTACTGGAAGAACGGCAAGGAGATCGACAATACCGAGGATTATGTTGAAGAGGTGATTGTCGTTCAATGTCCTGCACTCATAATAAAATTATTATGCCTAGAACAAATAATTAGCAAGCATCATAAACGTGTAATTAGACAAATAACACGCTGCTATGATCAATATTAGAAAAAAATTCAAGGAGTGCCATACTTTGGCCAGAATGGGTCGACTCAACTAGATAACCAATTACCTATTTAATCTTCCAGGTATATGACGCGAGCCAATTTCACGGACAGGACGGTCTCGGCGCGTACGCGTATGGATACGAGACTCCCGAATCCGCCAAGGTGGAGAACCGCGAGCGAGCTGGCAACGTCGCCGGAGAATACACCTACAAAGCTGGACCAGGCAACGACCTGATTAAGGTAAGAAAGAGTAAAAGACTCCGAAAAAGAACAGGGCACCTGCAATTCTCATAATATTTAACCTAGACCATGTTCGACTATTAGTAAGCTGGCAACGTCGCCGGAGAATACACCTACAAAGCTGGACCAGGCAACGACCTGATTAAGGTAAGATAGGGTAAAAGACTCAGACAAAGAACGAGGACCAATTCTCATATTGGCAGTGTCGCTGGAGAAAAAAAGCTTGACAAGGGGATTTGCAATGAGATCTTCATCTGCAGATTTATTTATAAAGCGACATAACTAAATCTCCCCAGGTACGCTACTGGGCTGACAGCCAGGGCTTCCACCAGGAGGACAACCTACCGAAGGTGGTGCTGAAGCCACAAGAGGAAGCGGAGGACGTGAGGCAGGCGCGCCTGGCGCACGAGAAGGCATGGCAGGAGGCTGCCGCCGCCTCTCGCAAGCAACCCGACCCACAGTGAGTTGACATTGGGATCTTAATATACTTAATTATTATTATTAGGTTCAAAACTACACAGGCTAGCTCGTCACCCGATTATCTGATTGGAGAGATGATGCATGCTGATGAGCATTCGCTCTGCCCTGTGTGTGACCTCTTGCCGGAAGTATCTGTCAATTAAGACTGGTCCTGTGTGAAGTTGTGTTCGTTTGGACAGCATAAAATATACCTGCGTTTTCTAGACCGCTTTATATCAAACCATCTGCCCAAAATTGATGGAGAAGCTTCTACTGAAGCATTCTAATTTTAATATGCTCCTAACAGACATCTTAAAACTAATTAACAACAATTTTTTGCAGGGGTGAATACTACCCACAATACTACCAGCCATCGGCATCGGCATCTGAGCAGCAGGCCTCTTACGCCAGCCCCGCGCTGCCAGCCCTGCCGTCGTACATCAGCGCCGTGCAGCCTGCCGCAGCAGCATCGGAGCAGCAGGCGGCCTACGTCAGGCCGAACCAGTATAGTGCTGAGGCTGGACAGTACACCACACCGGAGCCGGAACCTACTGTGAGTATATTTTGATGAAATTAAGTATACTTGGCTTTAATACCAGTGTACTTCTTAATTCATTAATATCGATTATTATTTACTGCCCTAACGGGCAGTAAATAATAATCGATATTGCTTCATTGGTATTGGTCGCAGCATAATGTTATATAGCCTAAAGCCTTCCTCTATAAGTGGTCTATCCAACAAAAAATATTTTTTCAAATCGGGCCAGTAGTTCCTGAGATGAGAGCGATTAAACAAACAAACTCTTCTGCTTTATAATATTAGTATTGATAAATCGTATAGTTTCACTTTTGAGGAATATTATGTATTATCCATATTAACAAAGGACATCTCATATCAAAGAAATAATGTTTTAATGTTGTTGTTTTTGTTCTTTTTCAAAACACCATAATGTAATATTATACCTACCCTAACAACAATAATATTTCATAATACCACCAATTCGTCAGAGAAATGTTTAGATTGATTGAATAACGCCCTACCAATATCAGATCACAAAAGTGTTATTTATATTTTACCTTCTATTCCAGGGCCCCCCACGTGGTTTCTTCTACAGTTTCAACTACCCCGTCTCCGTCATCGTGCCCAAGAACGAGCTGAACCAGGCTGGCCACCCAGTAGACCACGACACCGTCGCACACGGCGCGATCAATTATAACATTTAAATACATGTAGCATAAGAGCTAAGTTTGTTAATTCTAACTAAAATGTAGCGCAAAACAAAGAAGGTAAAATTTACCTTTAAATCATCTGGTATTGCAAGAAGACACTGGTGATCGCTTATCATCAGGCGCTTCGTTTACTTGGTTGCCCTCTTTAAATATAATGTGATTACGATTGCCATTAAAAAGTAGTTTAAGTGAGTCAGTTCTATGTGTTAGTTAGATTTTACTTTCTAATACAGGATGTTTTAGTTTAGAATTTCAATAACGATTAGGCTTCTTTGCTTAGGTACGTGATGTCCATTTGTTTTCAGACGAGTGTTTGATAGTGTAACTATTTTGATATTTTCATATTGAGTGAGACACTTGCTATACAAACTACATTACAAACAAGGAAGTCTTGATACTTGCTAAAATATGTTAAACTCTTGAACACTAGTCTTTTACCGTCTATTAAAATTATACCAGTGAATATTTTATGCAAACTATTATTGAATAAAGTATTTTCTATATCATTTTATTTAATTTTATCCTTTGTAACATTATCTTAAAAAGTAAATAACTTCTAAGTCGAAATTAATGTTATTGTCATACTTATGCTGTCTTGAAATAAATAGTTTATCTTCAGTCTTTTGCTAGTTATTATAATGTTTTTATCTACAAAGGTATTACAATAATAGGTCGTATCTGCTCCTTAAAGTTACCAATATTACCAATGTTTTTGAATAATTTCAATCTACTGCTTTGCGAATTTTGTATCTGTCCTATGATTGATACTATAGCGTTGTACATCCAAGCTATAGTATCTGGTACGTTTATCTCAAATGGCAGAAAGGGAATAGCAGATATTATACTATTAATAGAAATCTTCGGATTAGGCATCAGCAGTATTGCTTTCTGATCATCTATAGTTGGTATCGGTTCTTCTGCTTCTATCATAACTGATTCTAAATCTTCGTCAATAGTTTCTTTGTGCTCCTTTTTATCTTTTATTCTTTTTGTTGCTTGGTGATTATTACTGTCCAATGCTTTTTGCACTCCCGGCAGAAGTACTAGTATTGGTTGTACTTGATTCCTGAAATAGAATAGAATTTCTTTGTTAGAAATAAAATTAATATTATTTACCTACTTGGTAGGTACGATTGAAAGTTACATATTTTGATACTTAAAATGATCTATAGCAATTTTCGCAGACCGTAAAAAATTTAAGTTTCATATAGAAATACTCATAGTAAAATGAAAATATAGAATCTAGTTTCACAAAACCTCATCTAACGACACCCTCATTCGTATAATACCCTCATACTATAAATATGTACATAATTAATATCATAGGTAATATTTTCAACAAAATATAAAAACATTATTAGTATTTAATACTTACATTGGCATGGCCTGTAGTTGTTGTATAGCTGGTAGAACTTGAACTTGCTGCATATCATTCACTGCTTGAAGTTGCTGCATTACTGATACACCATGAAGTTGTTGCATATCTTGTAATTGCTGCAGCTGCTGCATCGCTGGTACTGTCTGAAGTTGCAGCAAATCTTGTAAATGCTGAATTTGCTGTATGTTAGGTATACTGTGCTGAAGCTGCATCGCTTGCAGCCGCATCAGTTCTTCTTGTAGTAGAGGCAATGGTAACTGTCCTTTCGGCAGCATTTCTGGTAAATATACCGGCGATGACTTGATCAGTATCACATGCAATGACAATAACAAGTATAGCCGCCACATTATTCACTATATCTTTTTTCAGATTAGGATTACACTACACTAACAAAATATTTAACACTTTTGCGTCGATTTCTATGCAGTTGCAAAACTGTCCAGCCGAGGATTCGTCTAGTTTTGAGGAATTTGATTTTTGAACGATATTGTTTTAAATTGCAGACACTTTTATTTTTATTTTTTTCTTTAACAATGCATTGTGTTGCTTATCATGTTGTCGGTGCCCGAATGTGCGTGAAACTCTTTGACCCACTGACAGGACGTCTGACCCAGGACTTTCTTTTTTAGAGTCCCTTAATCGTCATGTAAACTTTTCATATTATATTTTCAACAGTATAGTGAGATGACATATTTCCTCGCGATCTACAAACCATTACCCTTATTAGATATTTTAAGTTATAAATGCTAAAGTGTGTCTGTTTTTTAGCTCTTCACGCTTAAGCTGGTCGAATTTAGATATTAATTGATATAGAGATACAAAGAGAAACCCGGAAAGAGCATACTCTTTAGCTCACTTTAATGTCCATGATAAATATTGTATGCATAATAATATTAATTATGTATTAAATCATTGACGTTCGAATCATAAAAAATGTAATTCTCAAATTATAAACATACAGAACCCAAAAAACGAACGCCAACTCGCGCATATTCAACACACAAGTCACGTCGTACCTAATCGGTTTTTAACCCTACCTCATATTCGTTAATTTATGACAACAAAAACAAACTTTCCTGACCTTGAAAGTTCAGCGCTTCGTGGCATAAGCCAGCTATGAATTTAAACGTGAAAATTAAACTTTATGAAAGCAATGGCAAGGCGAATAAATAGATCCATTCCTATCGGCTTCCGTTTGAAAAAGTGTTCAAAAATTCTTATTGCACGCAAAAGTATACTTTGTCTAGCAACTACGGCTTCCCTCTGAAACAATTACACCTTACGCGGTGCGCCACTGCTGATCTTTAACGGAGCCTTTCAACCATTTTTCTCAATTTTTTTTTAATTAAGAAAGTCACTTCTATTCACAAGTGTTCTTCCGAAAGTTTTATTTGTCTTAATATTGCAAATTACTTACTGTATTTTCTTGAAATTAACCACAGTTGATAATATCCATAATGATGCTGTCGAAGTGAAATCCTTATCGAGTAAGTATAATGAACTTGTCTGTGGTCTACATTACCTGAAACCCGTCCAGCCGGACCGGCCGCTATCTCCCGGTGATGACAAATTAGGTTGTAGGGCACAGAACTTAGGACACCTATAGAGGAGACCTTTAACTAACCAATGTTAAGGACTGTAAGTCTCAACCTGGTCCATATTTCGTGCATATTTGTTCGTAGCGTCATATTGTTAAATGTTATTTCATTAGTAGGTAGAAATATATACAAAACTGTTGTTCTGTATAATACAGAACATCAGTTCTGTATATAGAACAATAATTGTTCTTTCCACAAATTCAAGAGTTTGCTGGAAAGAGATTACATTACTTAGTGGCTGCCTTATATTATAAGAGTCATATACAGCTTTTAACAAAGGCGGCCCTTTGTTAAAAGCTGTATATGACTCTTTATTACATCATATCCTTTCTATTGTTATTATGTATAATAAAATGAAATCATATTGGGTTAGATGTATATATATGCTAAATATGGAGACTGCAGTTTTCTATAAGCATTTAAATAATTACGTCTGCCTCTTCTACTAGCTTGTAACTCTTCCATTGCTAATGGCTATAGACATCGAGTCTAGGTATATCTATGTTACAGTTAGGGAAGCATTCGTGGATGCAAGTAAACTTTATACTAGATAAGTAGATGCTACTACTTATCTACTATAATACAATATATTATACTCCATAATATACTTAAACCTACTCTGTATAATATTATAGTTTCTATTTTATTTATATTTGGCCTTTTAACGTAATCTTATTATATATATTTACCAAATAATTCAAAAAGCAACATCAAATATTGTGACGACACTTAACATTTAAATGGCGCATTGTTACTCCACGTTTAGGTTTCAACAACAAAAAACAAGTATTTTCTTTCAATATTCATAATATATCACATACAAACCAGGAACATATTGCACCAAGATTCCACCGACAGACCAGACCATAATAACGGAACTAGCATAATATATCCCGACAAGGAACACAGCCAAGTCGATGACACATCATACTTAAGCGCCTTAAGGCCGGACTACATTAAACGGAATGATCCCAGTCGAAAACAAACGCTACGAAATAAAAAGCTTACAAGTCCGATACCTACACTAGAAGTTATATAAATTCAATTTCTATTTTAAGGATAAAATTATTTATTATCATTAATCATATTATGTCTTTCTGGTAAAATGCGACCTTTACACTAGATGAATTAATAGGTCCACTTATCCAGCTGTAAATAATTATACAGATTGGGGGACTCCCCTTGGGGTTTTTTTAGGTGATGGGGGGAAAATTGGTGGAAGTTTCTTTTGGGGGGATAGTTTGAGGGAAAAATCTAGGTTTGGAGGTAATACCACAGTCCACAGTACTTCCGGAGATATTCCGGACGATGTAGTTCGAGCCTTATACTAGAGTCTTAGGTCCTATAAGGTCCCTATGATTGAGCACCTAGATCCCGTTGCCCGTTGCCCGTTATCAACCCGTTTGTGCGCTACGAGAGGCAAGTCCACTTACCGCTTCGAAGAACACCACAAATGACAGCTGCACGACTAGGAAGTTATGTAATGACATAAAAGGATTTGAGGTTTGATCGTGATTTGATGAAAATTCCTATTCAACCAATACCATACCAATATAATAATTACGAAAGAGTGTCTGTATGTCTACTACCTAGCCTGCAACTTTACCTATAGCCACTGGATTGATTTAAAAAAATGAATCGCAAAATGTATTGGTAAGCGCATAACTCAAGAATGGCTGAACCGATTTGCCTAAAAAATTGGTAGGGAGGTAGCTAAGAACCAGGAGAAGGCTATAGAATACTTTTTATCCTGTTCCCGTCGTTCCCGCGGGACGTGACATAAAACTCCTTAAAAATCTGCTCATTTATTGCCTCTAAGGCGGAACAAAGTTCGCCGGGACAGCTAGTAGATGAATAAATTTAGTATGAATAAATTTTCAGGCCCGGAAAAGGATATGCATTGGCATAGTTTTACTTGCGGAAAAATGTATATTTCATACATAATATGGCCGTTTTTATTGTCTTTATGCCTTCCTTGCGTGATAAATGGATCACTTGATATATATCATAGTATACTAGCTGATCCCGACATATATTGTACTGTTTAATATTTTAAGCTTGTGGCCTATTCTCTAGGCCTAGGCTCAGATCTACTAAATATGCATAAAAAATTTCATAAGAACCGGTCAAGCCCTTTCGGAGGAGTATGGTAACTAACACTGTGGCGCGAGAATTTTATAATAAGTTAGAATAATATTAGATAGCCCACGTGAATCTAATTTCATACTAAAAAAAACTTTATGGCAATCAGATTTAGATCTAAGCATGAAATAAGTAAATATGGGTCTTAAAACATTTAAATTAAATTCTACAGTTAAAACTCAATTGCAATTGTTATAGGTACGTTGTCTCTAAATTCTAAAGATATGAAATTAAACATTAAATAAATTAATATCCTTTATTTTACTTAACATTATGGCAATAAATAAATAAATAAATGATACCGATCCTTTAGCTCTGGACACTGGGCTCCTCGTCCACCACCACGTCAATCTCCACTTCGTAGGTCCCGGGCCTGGTCTGCGAAGGTCGCACCACCACCCCCGGCAGCATCTTGGACTCGCTGGGGATGCTGGAGTCGATGTCGTTCTCCGCTGGATCAGCATGAGGCACCTCGATGGATTCCTTCGGAGGCAACTTCACAGACATCATGTTCTGAACTCTCTGCACCAAGTACTCCAGGATCGGACCGAACCTGGACACACCGTCCGCCGTAGCCACCGTCCGCTCGGTGGAGTCCTGCGGCTTCAGGAAGAACATATTGAAGTTGAGCGTCTTCCGCACCGGCCTGGCGCCCGCGAGGCAGACCAAAGCGACCAGAACGATAACTCGAGACATTTTCTCCGTCCGATGTTCTCGGGATGTATCTGATTACTGCGTCCGATCGGAGCCTCCACCGCGTCTAAGTCGAGGTAACGGGTTCCGAGCAAAAAGATAATAATTGCCCCGCTACTGCAGACGCACCTTTCGTTTGGAAAGCTGCCATCTTAATTCGAGTGACTCATCGATATGTGCACCAGAACTCTTAGATCCCTTGCAATAAATTTATCTAAGTCGTTCTCTATGATATGCGACCTCTACAATCAAAATTGCGGGTCACGTTACACCGGTTGCGAATCGTGCATTAGCTTTTCAGATAAGACTTCCAGATAATCTATAACCTAAATTGAACTTTTGCTGTTTTAAAATAGAGTCAGTGATCGCTTGGCGGGTGCCAAAGGTAATCGTTAAGTCATAATCAGATGTTAGTGCCCATATAATGCAGTATGAAGGTCAGCGAATGCATCCACACGAAAATTCGGTTACTGGGTTTGTGGGTATTGTTTACTTTTATTTGGTGCTAAAGATAATAAAGTGGACGTGATAATAGCCGAATTGATTACACTGTATGTGCTCCACTTTTGAAGCGTTGATTTATTTTGTTTTAATGTGAGTGTCTGGTAGTGTTATTGATGGCTTATTAGCTGTGAGTTTCGCTATTAGACTACTACTTTTCCTTGTTCTATCAAGCCGTGGTCTTAACCCGTGTTTCTATTAGAAGAAAGGTTAGTTCTGAATATCACTTAATTTTATGAAGTAACTAGTTGAAAAGTGTAAGTATTTTATTGATTCATTTATTCATAAGTTTTCTGAATTGATTTAATAAAAGTACTCATTGTTTATCGAAAAATCCAGTACGTTTGTGATAGGAATAAAATAATGAAACAAAATTGCATATTATATTTTAGTCAGGTACAAAACATCACTTTATTAACAGTAGGTAAATAAATATTGCTGTTTAAAATCAAGTATATTTTAATTGTTATCATCATTTCGATTTCTATGTTACGTAATTGCTATTCAGTAAAAGTACCAATTTTCTGCTAAATTTAAACTCTCTTGTGATTGTTTTTAATTGTCTAGTTTCTAATTTGAGCAATTATAATATTGTTTATACATTATATTTTTATGAATCTGTATTTATATAGGTTTTTAATTTTAGCATCAATATCAGTATTCATTTATAGAACAGTAATCTAATAATGTATTGGTTCAGTAAATAGATATTTCGTACCATGATGATAACAAAGAGATGATATCCATTATATCGCTTTTTGACACACCTTCATATTATGTAACATTTTATATTGCAGATTGTGTTATGACACCCGTATTCACAAACAATACTATGAGGGCCTTTAATTCTCACGAACGCATAGGGTCCTTTTTTCAGTATAACCCTTCCAAATTAAAAAGCAGTTGTCATTCGTATCTCTCAAATTTTTTAAATTGACATTTACTTTAGTCAGTTATTGTTATCTGACAATTGGAAAATCATCACTTAAGCAAGTAATGTTCATGAATACGGGTGTATGTCTGATAGCTCTATAAAACATAATTTTGAAGACGCTTATGTTAATTTCAAACAATCGTTTAACCTAACTAGGCCTTATTTCTATGTTGTGGTGACGGCCTTGCATTATGCTGTCTTTCTCCCTCGTTTTTTCCTTCGATTCTGATTTGTGCGCTTTTGGTATTTGCATTTTCTGCATCAACTGAAAATATTTTTTTTTCTATTAAATTTTTTTCCTACAGCTACTCTATGAGATATTTAATGATGTCTTAAGGTGTTTTAGGACTTTTAATAAAGATTTTTATATGTAAATTGTCAAGAAGTCAAATATACAAAAAAACCCGAGATTCACATTCAAAGTCTGATAAGAGTCCTAGAAAAATGAGTGCAACGTGCACGGATTGTATGCATCTGATGTATGCCCATGTAATTACAACTTTAAGTAATTCGCATAAGGTTGAACTTGCAATAATATTGCTTCGAGCTTAATATAGCTTTCTATAACTTGAGACAGATATAGTTTTAGTGACACTTTAGAGTGTTACTTTTGTACGAGACTGTCGATCTAGGATTTTTTGTATATTATTAATGCAAAAAGTCCATCAAGTAGCTTTTTGATGGAGTTCAAAAAGCCAAATAAGTAATTATATTCGGTCCGACTGTCCTCCATGTAATAATAAGTAAGTATGTAAAATGTAAGTATGTAAATGTAAGTATATAATAAGATAGTATAATATATATTTGTGCACAAATTACCTTGTTTCGCCGGCAGCGGTGACTGGGCTACTGGAACACCAACTAATTGGCCGGCCTGAGCTGGTCTATAATAAAAAGGAGATGTTAGTAAACAGCACACGTAGGTACCTACTAATAACATTTGAAAGTTTAAGATCATGAATAGATGTTTGTCACGGAACTAATTTTTGTTAAATGTGGTCTGGTGGTAGTTTCTGGTAAAATTTTTAGTTCAAACCTACATTTTAAGAGGCTATTGCTCACATAGAATACGATAGTCATTATTGTATATAGTTTGGTTGCATGCAGGAAATATCTTATCAGAGTGTTTTAAGATAGTTGTGTCGTAGTTGATGAGACATTTTGATGAGCGCGCAGCTCTACAATATATTTTGTATGGCAGTCTATATATTATAATTTATGTGTCTGTCGTGTTGAGTGTAGGAATCACTTAAATCGTTTTATTTGTCTTTAATTATAAAACTAGTTAGTATTACCTATGTTTAGGCCACCGACAACAGAACCAATAGACACCTTATAACAGGCGAACGACTTCTGTCAA
>DWAK01000154.1:0-13406 GCA_018230145.1 Lepidochrysops patricia
ATAATAATAATTGAGTTGATGTATCAACAGGTTGGATCCGAGTCAAGATATAGAAGTGAATCGTTCAAACCTTATCGACTTAACTAAGGAGGTGTTCGACAGAATCATCGGCTCAGCGAAAAAATTCCCACCGCAACTGCGGAGCATGTGTCACTGTCTCTATCAGGTATGAAACTTAAAATACAGAGTAATTTAAAAGGAATCAACATCAATTTTTGATAAGTTTTCTATTCATTTATTTCTAATTCTAAACCTTCGTAAGCCAGAGAGTGGTTAAGCGATTATTTTTCCGATTGTTCGCTATAACTTTAACACGACATAGCTGTCTGTTTAGTCCGTGCAATCTTTTTACGTCTATTATTATCTGTGAGGCTGAGGTGCTAAGTTTAAAAAATTGGCGCCAATTTTTATTATCTGTGACTGGTGGTATTGTAATGAGAATGCTTCCGACAGGTACTCAGTAAGAGGTTCTCCCAGTTCCCTCAAACGAGCGTGGGCGCAGTCGGCACGGTGCTCTTCCTCAGGTTTATCAATCCGGCTATAGGTAAGAACTAATTTGAATGTTATTAGTTACGCGTACATAATATATTCTAGGTTTTTTATAATGTGTACAAATATCTTAATTTTTTTAATATATTTTGATGTACCAAACAGCGCCACAGTTCTGCATCGCTTTATTTAAGTTTTCTAGCCTCGTACCTAATATAACATTGGTTATAGATAGTTTCAAATGTAATGTCACTGAGTGAGATAAAAATCAGACGTTATATATTGCTATCCCTGTCCGCACAGTGTCGCCGCAAGAGATGGGTATAGTGAACCGGCTCGTGCCGCCGGCCGTGAAGCGCGGGCTGATGCTGATGTCCAAAATCCTGCAGAACATCGCCAACCACGTGGAGTTCTCCAAGGAGCAGCACATGCTGCCTTTCAACAGCTTCCTGAAGGCGCACTTCGAAGCTGGACACAAGTCTGTAATTCCTTTATTAATTTTAGTAGTTCCACACAAATATGTAGTTCTTCTACAGAACGACAATTTCTTGTGATTATTCAGATATTATAAAATAGAACAATAGCATTGTGTTTTAGTTGTTAACTGTTATTAAAGCGAGGTATTTCTGATTGAAGTCAAATAAATTATAAAAATCTAGCTAATGCTAGAATTGGCGTTTTTATGTAAGTGATCTTCTGAGCTTAAATTCTACCGAAAGTATAAACTAAATGCAGGAATATCTTGATTCTTGACTAGGCTTTGCATGGTGCTATTTCTGTTTCATCCATGCTAATACGCGTATTAGCACTATAATATAAAAGCATAATATAATGAAGTGCGTATGTAACACAAATAATGTGCATCAAAACGAAATGCCAATTTAATAAATATAAAAGGTTCACATCACAGTATTTAATACGTTTTTATAGGTTCTTCATAGAGATAGCGTCGGACTGCGAGAGCGCAGAGCAGGCGTCCCACAACCTGTCGTTCATCAGCGACGCCAACGTGATCGCGCTGCACCGCCTGCTGTGGAGCCACCAGGAGCGCATCGGCGACTACCTCTCCTGCAGCCGCGACCACAAGGCCGTCGGCCGCCGCCCCTTCGACAAGGTACCAGGAGACACATAAAAGTAATTCCATATTATATTGTTTAAATAAATGGATCAGGGTCTATCGCCATCATTTCATTTACTATAATACAGTTTCATTTTGCAGATGGCGACGTTGTTAGCATATCTGGGGCCGCCAGAACACAAACCAGTAGAATCGTAAGTAACAGTACGTTATCTCTCTAAAAACTGTACAGTTATATAACTTATAATTGCACAGTTTATTAACAGTATAATAGCTATTATTTATATCTTGTTCTATTTTGATTTAAGGTAATTTCAATTTTTGTCCTTAAAATCCCCATCATCTATAGTTCCTAAAGTAAACATAAAGGTCTTTCGTAAAAGTGCGGCAGTTACTGTCCAAGAAGCTTCACTTGATTTGTTTCACTCTCACACAGCTCGTCGAGTATACTGTTTTCGTCGTACGCGCGCTGGTCCTCCATCGACATGTCGTCGACGAACTTCGAGGAGTTCATTGTGAAGCACAACATGCATCAGAAGGAGGAGTTCAGAAGCATCAAGAGCCTGAACATATTCTACCAGGCCGGCACCAGCAAGATCGGGAACCCCGTCTTCTACTTCATCTCCAGGAGATATAAGTAAGATTTATCACAGTTATAATACAGTTCATTAACTATATAAAAACTGTACAGTTATTTAGCTTATAGCTGTACAGTTGAATGATTTGCAATAGACAGAGTGATATTAATCGAACACTGAACCATGCTTTACCTTAAGCGCTAATTATGACTATTGAAACTATTGTGTTTATGTTACTAAATCTATAACTAAATTTTTAACACATCGTGTGTTAAAAAGGGGAAGCTACACTATTGGATAGTACATTATCAAATGCTAATGTCGTTGCATTTCAGAATTGGCGAAGTGAACGCAGATCTTTTGATCTACCACGTGATATTGACGCTGAAGCCGTTTTGTCAACAACCTTTCGAACTGATTGTAGACTTCACACATACTAACTCTGACAACAGATTTAGGTAAGGTTTTTTTTCTCTACCTAAAATGACTCACGTGACTTATAGCTTAACATGCCAAGATCATTTAAGGCACAACATTTGCGTGCGTGCGACACGCTCCATTTATATCGATTTTATAATGATGTCCCATTTGTGCCGAAGCATTGACTTAAATTATAGTACATTACTTGGTACATAATTGTACATTACTTGGCAGTGATTAGCACACACAAAAAATAGTGAACTTTACAGTTTAGAGCCACGTGTAGTCAACATAACTTCAAAACGCGAATCAGGTTGCGCTTATTGGTCCTTATTGGCTTGCTACACCCCTCTGTTTGTCCATAGGACGGACTTCCTGCAGAAATGGTTCAGCGTGCTCCCCGAGTGTGCGTATAGCAACGTGCTCGCTTGCTACATATACAACTGCAACAGCTGGGTGCGCGAGTACACCAAGTTCCACGAGACCATACTGGCACCGCTCAGGGTAAGGTCTAAATTAAATCGAACAACTGTATTTATATCAAGTTATAAGATAATTCTGACAGACGTTGTTCTGGCTAAAATGACAAAAAATGTAGATCGTAGCCGATTCTCAGACCTACCTACTGAATATGTATATAAAAACATGTCTATAAATATCTGAATCTTATTAGTACATTGTAAAATAAGTCTCAAAACGAAATTCTTATTATGTTGTTTCAGAGGTGTTATTGTTAAAATGTATTTGTTCTGTAAACTTCTTAACCTTAAAGTTGTAGGACTAATTTGTTCATACCGCTTCCAATATTTCCAACCAAAGTATTACTCATATATTTTGTCGCTTGTAGAGCAACCGCAAGCTGGTATTCATCGACAACCACAGCAAGCTGAGTGACTACGTGGAGCCCGAGCAGCAGAAGCTGCCCGGCGCCACGCTTGGCCTTGAGGAGGACCTCAAGGTGTTCAACAACGCGCTCAAACTCTCACACAAGGACACTAAAGTCGCTATAAAGGTAAACCAAAATGATGTAATGGATTACTCAAAATCTCAAAGCCTTTACTAGTCGAAATAATCAGTAAGTTATTTAGGTTTTTCGGTTTTGAACAAAACTGATCGTGTATTTATATCTAATGTAATCAACGAGATATCTATTAAAATGGAAACGTGCATAGTCTTGTCTATTATTATTGTGAAAGTGTAAGATGTGTTTTGAAGAGCATATATATATATAAATAACTATTCGGACGAAAGAGAGAAAATTAATCGTGTATTGTTTTGATCAGGTCGGACCGACGGCTCTACAAATAACGTCCATTGAGAAGACAAAGGTATTAGGACTGCCTGTTCTCTTAAACGACGTGTACTACGCTTCAGAAATCGACGAGGTAAGGCAAATATTGGTAACAATGTTTGATTATATTTGCACGTAAAATAGTTTTAGTGGCATTCCATCATGTCCTCGTATTGCCCTAAAGGTCGCCATTTACTTTTTATACAGAAAATATAAGCGTCTCAAACCACATACTTTTTAGCATCTTTCAGTGCTCTTGCTTACTCACTAAGGCAAAGATCTCTGCCTAATCTTCTACAAAACCGTGAATAAATTGTCTGTGACTATAATATCGTTATACTATGCTCAGGTGTGTCTGGTTGACGATAATCAGTTCTCACTACTGATCATCAATGAGGCGACGCCGCTGAGCTTCATACATAACGACTGCGACAACATCGTGCAGTCTATCATACATATTCGGAACCGATGGGAGCTCAGTCAACCGGTATGTAACTGAACAAACTATGCATCTGTATACTTATTTACATTTATGTAACGTCTGCGCCTCGTATGTAAAATCACTTTTTATTATTTCGTTATGTAAAATTTTGAAAATGTACGGATGCTAGTGTACACGTTTACGCTCGGGACGCCACGCCTAGTTTTATATTAAAAGTATGTTCTTCTATCCGCATTGTGTCTGAACTTTTCTTAATACCGTCATAAAGCAGAGTATTCTATTTTACTTATGACTTTGATATGTTTGAAAGATGAGAAGAATATAATTTTTCAATTTACGGTTGGACTTAGGATTCAGTGACGGTGCACCAAAAGATAAGACCCAAGGACGTGCCGGGCACTCTCCTCAACATGGCGCTACTGAACCTCGGGTCGTGTGACCCGCAGTTGAGGACCGCTGCCTACAACCAGCTGTGTGCGCTGACTGCCACCTTCCATTTGAAGATTGAGGGTCAGCTACTGGAGACATCTGGTAAGGAAGAATCTTAAACTATAAATGACGCTTACGGCGCATTTAATTCAGTCTTTCTAGTTACTTCACTTCCCCATGATCATAATTCAAACCGAAGCATTTTAATATATTTTGTCTCTTCTAGGTCTATGTATACCGTCTAACAACACGATATTCATAAAGTCCGTGAGCGAAAAGCTGGCCCACAACGAACCGCATTTAACACTTGAGTTTTTAGAGGAATGTATACAGGTAAATAAAATCTTTAATAAAACATCAAACAACATTTAAAAAAGACAGAACATAAAATATGAACATTTTTTTCCAGGGATTTAGAGGATCTACCATTGAGTTAAAGCATTTGTGTCTGGAGTACATGACACCATGGCTCGCTAATTTGGTCAGGTATTTACGACCTATGCCGATGACAAAACATACTTACATATTGTTTTTTAAATTAAACATGTTTGTATATTAAAGAAAAGACATTTACTTTTTGGAATTAAATAATTCAGAAAACATGCATCCTTTATTCAAGTGACGGCGTCATTTTTCAAATTCATAGGTTCTGTAAGCCCTCTGAAGAGTCACGCCGTCAGAAGCAAGTGGCCCAAATACTCGAGAAGCTCATCACGCTGACGATCGAGGAGACTGAGATGTACCCGTCGGTGCAGGCGAAGATCTGGGGCTCGATCGGCCAGGTGCCAGAACTCATCGACATGGTGCTCGACAGCTTCATTCAGAGGAGTGTCAGCTCTGGTAATTTTTTTTTTTTTTGTAATGTAACTATAAATGTGTCTTTTCGGTTTGATTCCATGGGCCTGAACTCCCGATTCAATCGAGTATCAAATCAATTCAATCTCAACAGCTTTTGCTACTCCTGCTAACTACACAAGCGCTGGATCGTGCGGTGGCATAATTTAGAACTAATGTTAAAGATTTTTAGATCCTGGCTAGTTCCAAATTGAGCCACCGCTCGATTAAGCCCTAGTGAGCAGCAAAAGCTGTTAGGATCGAATTGATTCGATACTCGATTGTATCAGGAGTAAGGCCTCTGATAAACTAAACACTTGTTTATTTGTAGGTTTGGGTTCACCTATGATTGAAATAATGGCGGACACTGCGGTGGCCCTCGCGTCCGCTAACGTACAACTTGTCTCCAAGAAGATTATAGGCCGCATTTGTCGGGTACATATCATATCTCTTTGCCGATGAAAATTCATATATATAATATAAATTTTCTTATGTATCAAGAAATATTATTTAATAGTTGAAATCGTTATAATTTGTTTACTGTTATTATTTTTGTACATCAACTTTTTTTATTTTTTGTTTTATATTTATCTCCAGGCCCTTACTAAACTTCCAAACAATGTCTTGGGTCGTGTTACGCCGGCCACTGTAAGTTTTATTTCGTTTCTGGTTTTGATTTATACATTGTTTTGTTTTGTTATTATTTTTTTTGTTTATGTTTTAAATTCTATGGTCTTGTGCCAATCCATATTAGGTCTATAAACTTGTGGCACTTGTTAAACATTTCATAGAGGCCATATTATAGTGTTACATGTGTGTAGGTTGTGGATAAGACGTGTCACTCGCCGACGGCCATGTTGGAGCAGCACATGATGTGGGACGACATCGCCATTCTCGCGCGATACTTGGTGAGTTTACACATTCATTTTGCTTAATTTTTCAAAGAAGTGAAATGTTTTCAGACTAAACTAGAAGTCCGTGTAAAATGACATGCTATCGAAATTCATATAGGTAAGTATTTTAATGTCCTTTAACTTTAAAAGGGGACTTACGTTCAACGTGAATTGAATGGTTGTAGCATAAAATATTATGATGATTGATGTAGCTATGAAACTTTGCGTTGCGGTACTCGATTAGATTAGGTAAAGCAAGTCCAGACAAGCAAAAAATGAGCCGCTATAGTAAGACTCGCGCCTGGCTTAAATTTGAATTTGACATCTATCCAATAATGCATTTCATTGTCTAACATCAAATGCTTCAACTATTCTGTGCCTTGTCCCCCAGCTGATGCTGTCATTCAACAACTGCCTGGACGTGGCGCGACACCTGCCCTACCTGTTCCACGTGGTGACGTTCCTCGTGTGCTCGGGCACGCTGAGCATGCGCGCCGCGACGCACGGCCTCGTAATCAACATCATACACTCACTGGCCACGTGCAACTCTCCCACATTCTCCGGTATGACGTCATGGATGTTTCATCACTACGACTGCATCTCTGTGTAACTGCACTGCAACGGACGTGTCGCTCTGTTGCAGTGCAGTTACACTGCGGTCTCAAATCCAATTAACGAAAGTTGTTATAAAGTATAAACTATTAACAATGTGTATTTTCAGAGGAAACGCAGCGTGTGTTGATGTTGTCGCTGGATGAATTCGCGCTGCCGAAATTCTACCAGATGTTCGGCATATCCAAAGTGAAGTCAGCCGCTGTTACGGCGTTTAGAAGCCCTTATAACAGACACGCTGGTGACTGGTAAGTGATGAGAGAAACGTATTTCATTTCAATCTATCGAGCGACTTTTCAAACGTGTCAGACATACATCAGACGAAACACACTCGCACACTATATTATAACGTCTATTTTTAAGAGATAAGGTTCGTAATAGATGTTTCTACAAAATCAAAAAATACTGTGTTTTCGAACTACTTCACAAGCAAGATTAATAAGAATACTACATAATACACACTCTCATACTTAATTCGTTTGTTTAGGTACTGTGAGCCATCCTACGGGTCGGAGGGCGGGGCGGGCGCGGACCGCGAACGCCTGCCGCTGCAGTCACTGGAGACCATCACGGACGTGCTGCTAGAGATTATGGAGGCGTGCATGCGCAACATACCCGGCTGTGATTGGCTGTCCACGTGGTAAGAGAACCACGCCCACAAGCATGAGAGTCGATAAGTGCAATAGAGACGATATTATGTCGTGAACGACTTGCAGGTTAAAAAAAATATTTGGAGGTTGGGGTCTCCGAGTAAATCGCTCAGCAGAAACGAAGATCGCAATCCCTTAAAAGTTAGTTATTTATTTTACTTCTTGTTTTACCTTTGTGATTGTATTTTTTGTTGCCTTTCAGGACAACCTTGGTTAAGAGTTTTGCGTTTTGCTTCAATCCCGCACTTCAGCCGCGCGCTTTAATCGTCTTTGGATGCATAAGTAAGTATTAAGTTAAATGTAAAATATATAAATCTGTAAAAAATAATAAGGTACTACTTTTCTAATAAATCTGTGGTTCTTCAGGTAAAAATGTGACAGACGATGATATGAAACAGCTACTGAGGATACTGGTGAAGGCCCTCGAGTCCTTCAACGACCTGGCTCTGCTCGAGGCGATCATTATGTGCCTCACGAGGCTGCAACCCCTTTTATATCCGGTTAGTATATGCCTTGTCATTCTGGTTTCCAATATTAAGATACGAGGAGAATAGTGTCCCACGACTATGTGACATAAAATGCTATTCTAAAAGTATAGTCCCTTTATATGTGAAATAGAATATCATTCTAGTGTAATCAATCATTACTAATGATACATTCAGGCTTGCTCACGATTTACGCTTTTAGAAGTCACTGCTCCTTGTCTGCAAAACCTCGATCAGAGGGCAACTGTCTTAGCAATCCACTGACCGAGAATATGCCTCGGTGAATACACAGCTAATAATATTATGCAAAACGCGACGTGTCGTGTTTGACGTCACTGCCAGCAATATCGGAGACAGCGGCCTAACACTGTGTCCGTGTGCAGGAGTCGCCGATCCACGCGGCGCTATTCTGGGTAGCGCTGTCGGTGCTGCAGCTCGACGAGCCCACACTGTACGCCGCCGGCCTCGCGCTCATGGAGCAGAACCTGCACACGCTGGACTCGCAGGGCGCCTTCGAGCACAAGGTGTGACGTCACTACACTATACTAATAACTGTACTATTCTATCCGCCAGGGCTCGCAAGTAAGACGCACTTAGGAGATATACTGCTAACAATGTGATTGCTACATGCAAATATAGCAATCAATTGATGTTGCATCATGTTTCAGAGCTTGGAGCAAGTTATGATGGAGACTAGAGAGCCGCTTGAGTGGCATTTCAAGCAGTTGGATCACGTCGTTGGATTGAGGTGAGCTACTTTGATAAAACTGTTGATAGTCATAATTCTTTACTATAATTATAAATTCTCTTGAATCATTACACGATTGTTCCTATTAAAGACTTTATATTGTTGACAAGCGACCTACATACCCACGTATACATCTCGGTTTGCTCCACATTGAATATTGTGTTATCCTTTGTTCAGTTTCCGGTCTAACTTCCACTTCGCGCTGGTGGGTCACCTGCTAAAGGGGTTCCGGCACGTGGCGGCGGGCACGGTGGCGCGCACGTGCCGCGTGCTCGCCGCGCTGCTGGCGCTCGCCGCGCGCGACCGCGACGATAAATTTCGCGCCACGCCACAGACTATCGCCTACCTCACCGGTACTAAAGAATATATTATTACGATTATTAATTTTATGTATAAAGTATAATATTATATTATGTCTACGAGTGAATTATCTACTTGTTGTGCAGAAAAGAGAATGATCGTAAATATATGGAATCCCGTCTCATATTGCATCAAGACCAAACTTGGTTTTTTTTAATCTATGATTATCATATTAGCTCCTATAAAATTTTCTTTGTAAACAAAACCGGGGTTTCAGAGTAATTTGATAAAATCGAAAATAACCTCAAAATCTTTAAAGTACCTTTTTTATTGACACGTCATACACGAACGAATGTTTTTGCTCTAAAAACATAGTGTTGAGCTTATATTAGTAAGATTTTCGAATTATAGCGTAGGTATACTGTGTTGTGACTGAAAGCCGCCACTATAGTATCTACTATCTAGGGTTATTTATTATTATTAAATAGGCCTACATTCTCTCAAGAGATTTTAAGCAAAAAATATGTAACATTTTGGTCACTTACAATAGTTTACTTACTGGGACTTAAAATATACCAAATATAATCTAAATCAATTCAGCAGTTAAGTTGGAACGGTTCCTGAGCAATAATCAAATTTCTGCACAAAAAATAGTTATACTCTCTAGTATCTTACAACTGAATTTTCGCGCTGCTTACAAATTGATTTACCACGTGTGTATGGTAATATTAAAATTATTCTTACAGCTCTCGTTTGCGTAAGCGAAGAAGTCCGATCGAGATGCCACGTTAAACATTCTCTCCCTAAATGGCTGCCGGAACATTATGAATACTTTTGTACGTCAGTTGATAACAATCAGGTAACGCGATATTTTCAAGAAATATTTAAGCAAATGAACAAATCACAATGATACGGTTTTAAGCTATAACATACTTTTGTTCACAGACGCGAAGGCAGAAGTCATGGGACATTCTAGAACATTCGTCCGTATCATCGATGCATGGAGGTAATTATTCTAGGTCTAATTTATTATGCCTTTAAGTCTGCAAAAAATGTCAACGTTACTAGGTTTCAAACTTTAGTATCTATAGATATATACATGGCGCAATATTCGTGTGTCCAGGTAAATCTCCGACGCCGCAGCAGTCGAGCAGCGGCGGTCACAGTCCGCACCTGGCGCACGCGCCGCACCAGGTACACGCCCACGCGCACGCACTCGCACTAACACGTTGGTTTGATCGGTGTTTAGATAGACGATGTTTGACTAGGGAGGAATATATTTTATTACCAACTTTTTTTCGTAGCTTTGTTCGGAATAACACTAAAATTTAAATCTTCATTTTATTTGTTGGAGATTTTAGTAATTGAAAAATCTTTTTACTAACAATCTTAATCTAATTAGCCTAATCCATATTAGATTAAAGGCTATTTTAACCTGCAAAATTTTTCTTCTGTAATTACAATTCTTTTGCCAAAAAGTTGTTTAAATTTTAAGTAACCTTGGAAGTTAAATTGAATGTAAATTCAAATTTTATAAAAATATATTCCTTCTCTTACAAACAACAGTACAGTACAGTTTGGCTTGTGTTGAAAATTGAAGCATACATGACTAATATTAATCTACTCATTCACTACTCAACATTATCATAAACAAACTCAATAGCAAACGGACTCGTTAAAATTTTAAAAACTATTATAATATTATAGTTGTCATAATATTATGACAAAAAAAAACTTTTTTACAATATTTTTTTGTATTTATTTACTTACAATAATTCGTTTCTACAGAGACTACAGAAATACAGTTATTTAAAAATACTTTGTTATCATTTTACACTATACTAATAAATTTAACAAGTCCGTTTACTATTCTACTAAGATTTTTCCTGATTGAAGAATTTTAAAAACAATTGAATGTCTAATATGTGCAAGACGGTGTGTTTATCTCATGATACCACTATTATATATTTCCAATATCAGTAACTATATCATAATAACGTCCTAAGCAAACAACAAGAAAAATCTTCAATTACAAGTTTATCACAGATCACATATAATAACAATTCTTCTCTTTCAGTATCGGTACTAATCATTCTATCACATGTTCTTTCATGCAACTTGTATGGACTTGTTGGATCGTCTGTATTCGTTTGATTTACTATGCCGTATCACCCTTATCGCTTGACTCCTGAATGTCGATATTACATACCTTGCATGCTGCTTACTCTACTAGACCGCTAGAATGCGCTTCAAAACACAAAGGTCCTTCTCGGTGCCCATATCCAAGGATACGATCGCACCTCCCAGGGTAAATATATTTGTTGTCTGTAAGCCATCAAGAGTGTAACCAATAGAGGTGAAATGTGAATTTTTGTCTGAAGTCTAAATTGATAAATCGTATGAATAACAAATTAAGTTTTTACTGATAATGCTATCGCCGCGACAGTCATGTCGGCCAATCAGAGCGCAGGTAGTCGCGAGTTTTGCAGATTGTTTTTGCATACAAGACGCATAACTTTTCCGCTCTATTGGGTAAGAATATATTCTCGATGCTGTAATCTGATGTATGGTATGTTATCATTTATCAACCTTAACCCTATAGGCTGAGTTCACATTGTACGGGTGCTATTGCGTAATGCCGATGCTTGAAAGACGCGCACGTAATGTATATTCAGCCTTATATTTTATTTCAAAAGTTACCAATCATTCATCAAATGCTGTAACAGACCCGTCAAATATGTGTACTTTTAGATCCTAGATACCTATAATTATTAGGTCCCATAGTAAATAAGTCTGGTATGTATTAAAATTTATGGAATCGACTTTTTTCTAGTCCATTACAGTTTATGAAGGAAACAACAACAACAACAGTACACAATTTATGAAGGAAATAATAATAATTTATTAGAATATTAGATAGTAGACGCTTAGTCCTTAGCTCAGCTTCACATTCTACCATAATTCATCAATGATATTCCATAAGTTTTGAAGTTAATGTTACAAATCCTATGAAAACCCTATAAAATACCTAGTAAACCCTACAACAATTATTATTGAGTTAATGTTTATAAAAGTGAAACGATAAAGTGAATAAAGCTAAATATTGACATCTAGTATTCAATTTTAAAGCTTTCCTTAGTTTTTGAAGTGTTATTGTCTATTGGTCTATAAAAAGTTTTTTGTTTGTACCTATACAATTTCCCCTAATAAAAATTATGTGTTTGTAGAAGAAATTTAATAATATCAATAACTTTGAATTAATTTCTTACTAAAATATTATAAATATAAAAGAAAATTGAGTGAATTCCGTTCAAGTCACATTTATATTTTTTTAATTACAGTTGCACTATTTTGCTGACCATTCGCAAACATTTCACTTGCAGCTTCACCGATGACGCACACCATCTCTGTTTTTAAAACAACATTAAACAAATTAACAATCGTTTAAGAAAAATATTTAATTATAGTTATGCATAACATAACTTGACTGTAATTATGTCATATATAAAAATATGTTGATTTCGTTACTTTTGCGTTGTACATCCTAAGATATGTATGTTACGTGTCCGACCAAAGAAAATATTATCCTACTAGTAACTTCGACTAAGAACAAAGTAAAGTTGAAGTTGTAGAAATTAGTGATATATATAACACCAATGTCCAACAGGCAACACAATTCCTCATACTGTATATAGCATATATCGCAATTTGTGACTGTTTACCATACCAATGGCTACTAAATATTCCAGAACAGAATCTAATATCTATACTTACTTATCGGTATTCTAACGATCCATAAAATAGTTAGCGGTGAAAGTTGTTTTTCCTTAAAATTGTCGAACTACATCATGTGACTTAACTAAACAGATCAATGTTATTCAATATAATTTATGGTAAACAGTCACTAAACCCATCCTTTAGTGTACCCTTGCCGAGTGTTATATAGAATGGTCCCGTGATAATCACACTGCTTAGGACGGGGAGGGGCGCGCGCACAGCGTGCAGCACGGCGGCACCGGCGACGCCGCACGGGAGATGACTGACGGCGACAGCGGCTATGAGGTAAGAAATGTTAATATTAGGTCCTTACATATGAAATTGGCGTTTAGTCGTAGTGGCCACTTTGATCTTAAATATATCCTCTTTGGTTAAGAAAT
>DWAK01000155.1:0-13391 GCA_018230145.1 Lepidochrysops patricia
GAAATGGTTAATTTCTATTTCACGCGGACGAAGTCGCGGGCAACAGCTAGTATATTATATTATTGTAATTTGTAATTGGTTATATTATACCTATTTAATTTTAGAAGATTACAGCAGCTATAATTAGTTATAGTGTATCTATAGGGGCTCTGACTGAAGGAACTTAAAGAACAAGTTTCCATTCTTTTTCGAAAAACTACCCTTTTGCATCCCGGTCAATGGTCAATACCGAACCTGACCTTATGCCTTATTTACATTCATTGCTCTATTCATACATTCTTACTCGGCGATTTTGTACTTAAGGATCCTTTTTTAAGAAAATAATAATATTATATTATGTAATAAGTTAATTCGACCTTTTTTGGTCCCTTACATAGATAAAATATTGGTCTCCGCGCGTTACAACAAGATGGAGCTCTATAAAGGAATGACAGATTCTAAAATAAGGCGTCAAGAAAATATAGTGTGCGTACATTTTCAGTACAATTTCTTGACGTTTTTTGACGTTTAGTATGGTCGATCGGCGTATAAAAGTTGCCTCATTTTTCATGTTAGTACACGGACTCCATCTGGTTGTGGCGCAGAGAGCGCCATCATTAATCTATGGTCCCTTACCTCTCTTCCTGACTGAAGTACTTGCGACCACATCATCATCGAGCATAAACCTAATAGCGTAGAAATGTTATGCAGTGTTTTGTATGAAAAAAAATCTTTGCCTCTAATTGTACTCTCATTGCTCGATACCTGCTGTCAAGGTCACTAGCTATATTTGTATCAATTTGCAGTTGAAATTAATTAAAGTCCAATAGATACATATGGTGCAATTTTCACGATGACTTGAAAATCAGTGTTGAAATAATACTTATTAGGTTGGTAACAGTGACGAAGTGTCTAAAAACTCCATTACTATCGGCTTCCCTTTTGACTCGGTGTTTCAAAATTTCCTTATTTAGTGATGTATGCAGTTATAGACATCCCTTACCTAGCGACTACGGCTTCCCTCTAAAGAAAACTCACCCTTCGCTACTGGTTGGTAGGCTTTCGTGTCTAGACCTTCCAATACTCCTTGTATTGATCTAGGCAGGAGCAAACAAAGGTACATTTAAAATTTTATATGAACACACATCGTTAAGGCAGCCGAGCTGTAGTTACAGAATATACGCCACAGAGTTCAGAAAGTAAAAGACGAGGTATCAAAATATATAGATATGGATTATTGTAGAATAGTGTAATCTAGAATATTTTAAACTGTTTTTTTATTATTTAAATACCAAAAATGAGCGCGGATAGAAACAAACGGATAGATTAAAACCGTGAAATCTCCTTGAGTTGGTTCTGTGACACGGCTGTCTTTATTTTCATACAAGTTTTCTAGAAACTAAACGTGACCTTTAAGCATTGATATACAAAAAACCCTAGATCGACAGTCTTGTACAAAAGTAACACCCGAAAGTGTCCCTAAAATTATATGTGTCTCAAGTTATTATAAGCTCCAAGCATATTATTGCAAGTTCAACCTTATGCGAACTACTTAAAGTTGTTATTACATTGGCGCATATGCATACAATGGGTGCACGTTGCACTCATTTTTCGAGGACGTTTATCAGACGTTAATGAGTGTGAATATTGGATTTTTTGTATATCAATGCCTGTTAAGTCAGTCTATCAAATACTACGAGTTTGGGGTATATTATAAAATCATTGTGTTTGAGCCTCTGATTCTAATAGGAAATTGTGTCAAAATTCAATATAATGTTGCTAAAAGGCAGCTGTTTACGGAAATTACATCGCGGAAGCAATCGTTTGGCGAATCCGATTCGCTATTGGTACTTTGATTAGCTATTAAAGCGAAACAAATGGAATTGACGATGTATTTTGACTTCGTTGTGCCCTCTTTATCTCATAAGCTCTACTTCTATAGTCGCTGAGTTGACTGATGATTCTAAAAATTAATTTGCCACTACTACAAATTCCTATACGTAAATTCGAGAATTTCTGCGCTTGACCTAAAACCACGTTGGTTGAAAATGGAGGGTTTGAAATTCATATTCTGGTAGACATACTACTTATTTCTACCCACTTCTACCTACCTCCACCAACTTCTACCCAGTTCTTTGCCCCAACAGGAACTGAAGTTAAACGAAAACAAGTTTCTCGTCACGTACTTGATATTATATTCAGTATATTGTCCGATGAATTGTACTTGTACTATTTTGTGTATAAGCTAAAATCGAATAGCATGTTTATATTTTGAATTTTAAAAACTGAGTCTTGTTCTAAATACTTTTAACATTTTTATGATTGTAAGAAGAGATCGATAAAAATACCACACCAAAAAGTATAGATACTTATTCAAGATTATTTCAAGATTATGTATATGTATGTTAAGTTCATAAGCTATTATAATATACCTAGGGCTGGAGGAAAATAGATACGTTCGGGTCACAAATAATGGCTCAATCAAGAACACCTTTAAAAAATCCCTAAACCTTTTATCAGCAAAATAAGACAAAACAGCCTCTAAAATCACGCCTTTTCGGAAATAAAGTTAAAACTTTATTCGCTAATAAACTCGAACACACAAGGAAGCGAAAATTTCTTGGCCTCATAAAAAGATTAATCGGTTTTTTGTTGTGTAACGTAAATTTTGGAAAACGTAAATATTTATTGAAGGTTTTTACGATGGCCCTCGCGAAGTTAAGGGCAATTAAATAAGGCGAATAGGGCTTAACCCGAGACGCGATCTAATAAAAGCCTTTTCACTCTAGCTCTTTACCCAGAATTTTACTGCCGGCTATTTTATTAAAAATTTGGAAAATCTAATTCATTGTTAATTACTTGTCGCAATAAATAAAAAATCTAATATGGAGATCAAAAGAATTTCTGTTAAAATATTATACAAACTATTCAACTTTACGTTTAGCTAAAATGCATGGCCTAAAATGTTAAAAACCGCAGCAATAAACGAGTAATAAACACATTGGTAGTTTTTCAATCTGCGGAGCGTTCGAAATTCAAATGTTCAAACGCTAACCGAATATTAAGTGCCATTATTTAGTCACAAAGGCTGACTATCAGATGGACGCTCAATTTCGTTCAGGAATCGACTGAAAAATATCAACAGCGCTGTCGAGCATCGTAAATGTCCATTATAACCTTTGTAGTTGTTCAACAATAAGCCCATGATTTTTAAAATATCAGAGTACAAACTAAAACCCTCACCCAGTCCAGACTATCCAGTCCACACTTATCTTAATGTTTTGTCCTTTTCTATCAAGCTAATTTTCTAGCATAATATTATTCAAGGACAAAATATAGTATGACCATGGACCACCTGATGAATTCAATTGATGATTTGATAATTTCAAAAAATTGACTTACTCTTGTGTTTCTGAAAATAAGAACGTATAAAATGTACGCCTATTTTTTTTAAACCCATTATCTCCTTTATCTCCTTCTTTAGCCTTTGTTCATGGAAACCCGATGTCAATTTCAATCTTCCTTTTACCGCAGCCACAAGGGTATAAATAGAAAAGCTATTTATAAAACACAATTAAAATAAAGACTAACCTGTTCCAATTGTGAAAGGGATATAATATGTCAGGCGGTGTCTGTTACCGTTCGCCGCTCGCCGCTAAAGTTACGGTAATACCTATAAGGCGGGAAATCGCGGGAAAGTGGGAATGAGATTGGAACATCAATTTATGAGGCTGACTTATAAAGTATTAATTCACTGAACCCCTCTGTAATATGTCATATCATATTATCCAAAAAGAAATATAGTCTTGAAGTAGAAAACAAGCAAAAAGAAAAAAGCATTCTTCGCAAACTTTTTATGTTTCAAACATAAATTGTATGCCATTAGCACTTATGTACCTCAAAACTGAAAACTAACAAGTATATGCCATAAGACATAATCTTGTAGATACTTGGAAGTTTATCCCTCGCCGCGGGCAATACAACCCGCATTGTGGAGCAACTTCCATCCCACTTCTGAAATATATATTTCAGAAGTGGGATCGGGGTATGTTTCTTTCCCGCCGAACTACGGATAGTTTCGAAACTTTCTTAAAAGGTTAGCGGATAAAAAGAAATAAGATTATAAATCAATACTTTCGAGTTATTCCAACGTTTGAATTTAGTTTTGTTTTAAAGTTGAAACTTTTACAATGGATGGATTTTCCTCTTAATGCTTTGTTTCAACTGTGGAGTTTTTATTTAAGTTTGAAAATGTTTTAAACTGTTCGTTTTAAATTTTTCTGATAGAGATACTGTTATTTTGTGAAAATAATCGACTGACTTTTATTACAAATTTCAGAAATCTAAAGCTAAAACAAAACCCAACCAAGCGTATTATAAAACCTGAAATCTTCATTTATTTACCAGCACCATATACCTCAAAGCTTTTAAGTCTCATAAATATTTAATTTAGTATATAGAAACTCGTAAAAACATCATCATGATTAAAAAGCACAAATTTTAATGTTTTATCATCAAAATTTCCCGATTACCATCTAGGCTTGCGAAGCTTTTCAGTGTATTTAAAAGCAAAGTAAGGTCAGCATCTCATTAACGAATGAAAATTTTATACTTTAAATTTTCGTAAAAAACTTTCGGAGATTTGTTTATGTTAAATACAAAGTTGATTGAGAAATGCCCTGATTTATTTTATAAGTAGGTCATTTAAGAACAATTTTGCAATACGTATTATGGATGATAAGTACAGTTTATTATATGGATGGTCAGTAAAAATAAATATTAAACGTATTTTATATTTAAGCTTGTGTCTAAAAAGTATAATATTTAACTTAAATGTTACCGGAAACTTTTACATAATCAATAATAATTATTATAATTTAACAAGTTCAAGCTAGTATAATATACTATACCTTCATGTACCTACTTTAGGATTCCATAAAAATATAGGTCGATTCTCAGTTTTGCGATAAAAATGACAGGGATTTCTGTGTGTGATTTTCGCGTGTTTTTTCAGGCAAATGTTTTTAATTGTCAAGCCAGGACTGGGACTAAAATGATCCAGATATATCTGATTCGTGTATCTCACGGGAACCACTAAAGCGAATGCGGTCACAAAGGACGGAATTTTGGTCATTGACCTATTCATAATATTATGTTTTTGAGTCTTGCGATACAATTTTAAAAGGACCTAGAAAAGTCACTTAGCTTTTCTTGCTCTATCTAATATTTTAAACAGCCGTGCCATGAAACGTTTAGTTCAAAGTGAGCTTAATCCGGTACACATTTTGTTTAAATGGATCCGGTTAATCCCACGGTTCAACCTTTGATGGTGTTTCGGGCAAGATACTAAACCCGCCTAAGTGTTGTTGTTAATTGAAAACCGCATAATATCCCAAAGTACGGAGGCCTAACTGAGCGACACAAAATGTGTTTTGTTTAGACCGTTCTCCTATTATTCGGTTTTACGTAAATGAAACAAAATAAATTAATTCTTAGGTTCAAGTTTTACGGCAAGTTCGGCAAAGGCAAACAGTAGTAGTAACAAGGAAGTAAAACAGTTTTTGCTTGATTGTACGCCGCAAAGGCTAGTAATTTCTTGGCATGGTTGGGGATGTTTCCAATATAATATTAGTTGATAATACAATCAAATTCTTCGTTTATCTCAAACGTTAATGCTTTTTTTATCCCAAAACATTCTTCTTTTATACTTTCTATATCTCTTAGGCTTTAATCATTAATTTGTGTGTCAAAAAGCTATCAATACTAAGAAGTAAAGGTTACAAATATAATATTATACCATTAAACTAAGAACAAGGGCTCCTCCAGGTGAACATATCAGTGCATACCATCTCGAACAATTGTGGTTTAAACAACGGTTTATTCTAGCGCATTCCGTTAAAAACACCTTTTGTTTCTGCGCAATTAATTTCGCCGTTTCTAGAGTAATGTTTTGTTCCACTATCTTATATCATAAGGCAAACGAGCGGTCCCGGGGTGTGTGATCCCGGGAATATTTCGCTAGGAATTCTTACATCTCAGAAATTCTGGTCGTTTTGGTTTTCTATGAATAGTTCTATGCATTCTAAACGTTACTAGTAAGTATATGAATATTGTCATTACTTTACCGGCGGTACCTTCGGCAAAGTGACCGTTCTACGATGTAAGCTCATAAAAATTAAAATATAAATACACACGCAATACTTCCGATTAAATGTTTAGAGGCGCCGTACATGCAAAGGATTCAAATCTGGTCGAGCACCAGCTTTGTAGATGTTGTACTTTAAATGATGCACCTATTAAACAAAGAACTATAAAACTGTTATCGGAAACCTAACAATGTTACATGGAAATAATAATTTAACAATTGACATTAAAATTATAATGTTTCCATATAAGAAGTTGAGGTTCACGTTACATAATTCTTCCCTCTAAAACGCTATTTGCAATCTTGTTTCGGCATCAGGATAGCGGAGGCCGCCTGGGATCTCCTATTCCAATCACTGGGACTATTGGGCACGTGCCCGGAGCTCCCAGGACAATAGGAGCACTTTCATTAAGCTATCGCAGCAGCTCGATTTGAAACAGACCTCGGACGTAAATTAGGCTTTGAAAACGTGAGCGCAAACTGTTATAAACTTGATTTTATCTGTATTGTTCTATCAAGTTGCTTGGAAAAAAGTGAATAGCGGTAGAATTTTTTATTAGAATTGTATCGTAATTCAACTACTATTACACTTCACTAGTAATAATACATTATTTAAATCGCAGCATTAAAAATTGTAAAAATGTGTTAGAAGCCCAAAGGCTGGATAACGAGGAAATTACAACTAACGGTACAACGAGTGTCACAAATTACACTGATTAAAATCTCGGAAACAAAGTTTTAGGAAATTTACAATTAAAGGCGCAAACAATTGTTCCGATTGCCTCAATTTAAACAAACAGACATTCTGTAGCGAGTTTCGAAATTCAGACGGTTTTACTAATCAGATGAGACACGCACAATAACTTCATTGTAGTGTGGTTTAGCGTTTGTCGATACATTTTCGACTATTCGCAATGTTATTCGGTTATGTTAATTACATATTTTTTCGTTAGTGTATAAATTAGAGGGATATATTCTGTGGGTTCTAGCATCCTAGTTATTTTTACAAATAAGTAAATATATAGGTAGTGCTGTTTTTGCATTTAGATTATGTGCCTAAATTTTCATTTATTTATTTTCCAGGTATACGAGACAGCGGAGGGAAGTCGCCCTAAGAAATGGTCTTCGAAATTGAAACTTAACACTTCTGGAAGTTCAAAGTCTTCGGACAAATCTCCCGACAGTCCATACATGTATGGAACTATTGGTGGACAAGGGGGATCTTCTTTGTCCAAATCAATGAAGTACGCAGAAACTTTTCTCTATGGATCCGTGAGGACTACGACACCACCGACAAGGCCTAGTGCATTCCCAACTTATCCTGAGGTACCTGGACCAGTACTAATAAGCACGCCACAAAAACCCACTCCACACAACTATGCTGTAATTCTATGTTCCTGTCCTGAGTACTTAAACGGTACCAAGAAAACAAGCTCTACCAAAGTCAGTATATGTAAGAAATGTAAAGGATCTCGCTTACCTTTGACAATAGCCGATAGCCCCAGATTACTTGTCGGAGGCACCGTCAGAGGACCACAACTAAGTCGAGATGCAGGGCTTATGCGAGCTGGAACTGTTCGAGTGCAAGGCTCTAAATCGAGGCCAAGTATATTAAAATCAAATGGAGATTCAGATCCATACGATTTGATGCGAAGGAGCCGACTGATCCCACCACATGAAGCACGAATCGGTAGTCAGTTTTCAGCTGCTAGATCTCGAGCTAAAAGCATAAGTCCTTGTAGAATCAAAACAAAGAAGCTGAGCCCTGAAAGCTTGCGAAAAAACAGGAGTAAATCTGTAAGTCGCGTTAATGAGGTATGGATAGATGAAGAAGGTACATCAAACACTAATGACTCAAAAAAATCTATATTAGCCTGCGACATTAATCCTTATGATTTGGTCAAATGTAACGATTCACCTAAATCGAGGGCTGACATCGAATTTGAGGATGCATTTAGTGATGTTTTTGAAGATTCAAGTAAAGATAAAAAGTCTCTTGCTACGAATCAAAAATCTGATATTCATGTTAAAGCTATTGGTGGTCAAAGAATCAGAGTTTCTAATGAAAATAGTAATAATAATGAGGCATCAATTTATGACCCTGTCGACTATGATCTCAAAAATTACGATTTTAAATCATCTGATATGTCTTCAGCATTGACGACATTACCAAATATTAAAAATGAAAACAATAAATTATCAAATAAACCTAGTAACAAAAAAAATACTTCGACATCTCCGGGTAATCGTACAAAACAAAAAAGTGTTTCTCCTAAAAGACCACCAAGAAAAGTTAGAAATATCAAGACCGATGATGATAGTGAAAGTGACAATCACTGCATACCTGAGAAAAACTTCATTAAAAAAATAACAAACGACCGATCAAAGTATAAATATAGTAACGCTGATACTATAAAATCCATCCTAAAAAAGCCAAAATGTGCAGAGCAAGATAAGCACAATTCAAAAGTGGAACTATCGGAAAATCAATCAAGTAATAAGATAGTCAGTTCTCAGTTTTATTTGCCCAAACCTAAAGAAAAGAGATTACCTGCATCTAAACATATCGTTCAAAGAAAAAGGGTACAATTTTTAGTGGAGACTGAAGAAACAAAGGTTATCTATACAGCTGACCTTAATTTACAAAACTTAGAAAAGGAAGAAACCGTTCTAATCGATGATAATAATCACGTAGAAATAGAATTGGATGCAAAAAATGATTCACCGTCAGTCTCTGATGTGATTTCTTCATCTCAAAATGGCTCGTTAGATGTTGAAATACGTCCAGATTCTCAATTCTATGAAGACGTTGAACCAAACGCTATAAGTGAAAATATTTCCACAGAAGAAACCGTTCTAGTTCAAGATAAATTGGAAGAAGAGGTTGTCGATAAAGGTAAATTTCGAATATTTGTGTTGTAAACTAAAAATTATTTTCTCTTGACAATATAGGTTTAATTGATTAATAATTATATTACTATGAAATTATATCTTTTCAATATTAGGAAATTTTATTTTATTTTAACTTTAATTTATTTGGTTTCTTTTTGTTTCAGACAATAATATTCCAAAAGTAAAAACGTTACGTCGATCTGAATCAGAACGAGTACAACCAACAATATTAATTCAACAGCCAAAATTTTTGGACACAATGGCACTACGATCCAAGCCAAAACACGGCCATACGAGTCAAGTTTTTCTGCAATTCATAAATGAAGCAGATTCTTTAATGCTCCAGTCTAATGAATGTAATGAATATACTAAAAACCTAAAGCATGACTCTGTCGCAGCGAGTAAAGAGTACACCAGTAATGATATTGATAATGGAAATCTTAGTGACACAAGTGAAATCACTGGTAATGTGTTGAAGAATCTACGTTGTGGTATAAACGGATCACCAGAGCCACCCCCAAGATTAAAAACTAAAACAAAGAAACACAACTATGTAAAAACAAGGTTTATCCGTAATAATTCATCAAGTTCGACAAGTGACGAGTGGTCAGATACCAATGATACCGAACAAAAAACTGTTTTAAGGGTAAAACAATTTGATTCCGATGACTGCGAAGAATTAAAAAATAAATTGTCGCTAGTCGAAATTGAATCTAGGAAAACATCTATACAAATAACTGGCAATGATTGCTACTCGACAATGAATGTAAGCAGTGATACGCCTATTTACTTATCATCAGTAGTAGTAAATGATGACTCTGGAAATGCCTGTAATACATACCAAACTGGAACAACAGTAACTATAAGTGTTGGTACGCCTGAAAATGAAGTAAGAAAATCGAAAAGTCAAATATACATAGGAGGAATTTTCCCTGAAGGCAATAGTACAAAAGAAGAAGCAAATACTTATGAAGAATATTATAGCACTAATTATAGCAACGAAAAGTATGATGACTTAAACAGAAATCTCATGAGTTCAATTTTAAATGATCCCGTAGAAGCAGTGAGGCGTAATTTGATACCACATGTTTGTGGCAAAATAGACGATCATCAGAACCACGGTGAACAACTCGAAAGTGGCAATTTTGTTACAAAATTATTCAATGATCCTTTCTTTGCCCACCTGGCAGAGGGGTTAGATTCAAATCTTGTAAAGAAACTGATAGAAAACTCATTGATGAAACTCCAAGAAGTAAAACAACAGGAAGGGACAGACAGCAGCAAAGCAACATTGGAAAAACTAATAGAAAGTTCCCTAATAAATTTGAAAGAGGAAGTTTCTAAATCTGAAAAGGTTAAAAAAGATGAAAGTGCTAAGGCAAAGGTAACTGATGAACGAAAACTTAATAGCAGTTCACCAGAAAACGATAATTGCTGCTCTGCTCCTTATGAAAGTATGGAGTATGAAAGCGGTGCGATAGGTATTTTATCCGACCTCGAACCACTATCAGATTGTTATAATGCGTCAGCTAGTGAATTATCAACAGAAGATGACACAAATTCTACTAGATCTAAATTCTATCAAATGCTTGTCGATGCTGCAATATGTGACATGGAAACCGCTAATAATACTGACGATGATCATCACTATGAAGCTATACGTCTTAATAGTGATCCTATATACGAGGAAATTGGAGATATGCCACCACCCTTGCCAATAAATCCTCCTCCAAATTCCTTAATGCTTTTAGATGATGAAAAGCGAAGTGGTTCCAGGTCAATATTTGAAGGGGCTTCTAAGTATGATATACTTTCTTATTTAGTCGATGCTAAGGAAAGAGGCATCGATGACGAAGAAACGTATATTACTAATTACGATAATGATACGGAAAATTCAACAATCTTGGATGATTCTAAAGAAAAGGATAATACTTCTGCTATTAAAGCTCACATTTCAAGTAATACTAGCCAACTGTCAAACACTTCGGATTCTAGCGAAGACAATTCGTTAATAATACATCAAGAGATTTTAGAGAAATCAGCTGTTTGCAAGAAAACATCCGCAGAAATAGAACGAAATGATTCAGGCGTCGGCTCAGAAACTAGTAAATCGTCTAGGAGTAGATTGCAGGGGAAAATTGCTCCCAATAGTATTTTGTGTGACAAAGACGCTGCCATACACTTATGTGAAGATTGTGACTCGGCTGTGGAAACTCAATTGACTGAACAAGGTAAGATCTCATAACTCATAAATTATAATAAGTAAGTATAGAATATTTTAAATAACTTACTTTTATTTTTTTAGGTTCCATATACGCTCCACTGGTATGTCGAAAGTGTTCCAAGAAACGAGCTGAACGCAAGGAAATTATAACAGAAATAGTTGAAACGGAAGAAAAATACGGCCGGGACTTACTAATAATACTTGAGGAGTTCTATAAACCTATGCTTGTAGCTGGACTTCTGACTCACGAGCAGCTAAGTGCTATATTTTTAAACGTGGAAGAGTTGATAGAGAACAACCAGGTACTATCGGAGAAACTAAGAGATGGACTCGAAATAGCTGTTGAACAAGGAGACGAGGTAATAGTCGATTTAAATTATGTTGAACATATTATTTTAATGCAAATTCACTAAAATACAAGCGCTAACAGAAATAACAGAAAGCATATTGCTCTACGTGAAGCAAATTCACAATGACAAAAGCCTTAAATTGATGACAGCAACCATTAGCCACCAGAATTGGACAGTAATAATTCTTATTAAAATATGTATAAAATATATATAATGTATAATTTCAGGATTTACTGACGGTGAACGTAGGCAAGATTCTTCTGGAATGCTCCGGAATGTTGACAGCGTTCCAATCGTACTGCGTCAAGCAGGCCGGAGCTGCCCTACTTCTAGCAGGCCTCGAGAAGGAGAAGGAACTCCTGAGGATATTCTTACGCGTCTCGCAAATGGAAAATGCGGTTCTGAGACGAATGAACCTTAACTCATTCCTCATGGTATGTGTTCTTTTGTTACGCTTTAGGATCATCATCATCATCTAGTGCCCTCTTCATATTGAAGTTCGGCGGTCCGCAGGCTGAAGTTTTCCCGATCTTGGGCACATCTCTTCAACTTTGGGTAGTCATATCCAGTCCATTTCCTTCTTGGTCTACGCTTCAGGATAATACCTTGCAATAAATGTTACACTGGTCGAATGCTCTAAAGTCTAAGTCATACAATGAATTCTACTTTGACAAGTTAGTCGTCTGTTTATACTATAATAATAAATATGCGTTTTCTTTTATTTACTTATATGTAGATTATAGACCTGATAAAAATTTTCCTTGATTTGCAATCTCAAAGGCCAATATTTTTACTCAAATTTTAAGATCTATATCATAGATCAAAGTGTCCATGACTCTGTTTTAACCGACTTTCAAAATAATAGGAGGTTCTTTGTTATTTTTATCCGACTTCGAAATTAGGTTCTCATAATAATAATTTCTTTTAAGGTTCCCGTACAACGCGTGACAAAATATCCGCTCCTTCTCTCGCGGCTGTACCGCGCGACCGCGTGTTGTGCGTCCGAGCGCGAGGACGTCAAAAACGCACAGCGCTGCGTCGAGTCCCGGCTCGAGGAGATCAACGCTGCGGCTGCGGCTGCGGCAGCGGCGGCCAGGGACGTACCGCTGTGGCGGCGCCTGGCGGCGGCGCGGCGGACGGCACATGACCTGCACGTCGCCGATATACGGCTAAGGAAGATGGCCGTAGACGTGCTGGACTGGAATCATGATGACGCAAGGTATGCGTTGGTGTTGTTTCTGTATATAAAACTAGCTTTTCCTCGCGATTTACGTAGCTATCTTTGAGACACGTAAAATGTTACCCGTCGCCGTGCTTTCCGCGCACACATTTTAATTGGAATGGAATGGACAAAAAAAGAAATTTTCAAATCAGACCAGTCGTTTCTGAGATTAGCGCGATTGAACAAACAATCAAAGTAACAAACTCTTCCGCTTTATAATATTAGTATAAATAAGGGGGCAAACGATCAAACTGGTCACCTGATGGAAAGCAACTACGCCCATGGACACTTGCAACCCTCACAGCTGCAGGTGCGTTGCCGGCCTTTAAGAATATATATAAAGGCTATAATAGAAAGGCTGTTTTTGTTAAACGTTCTGTTTTCGTTAAATACAATACTCGCTCACGATGCTGAACAATTCTTTGCTATAATATTATGTAACATAAATTCTTCAGGCATCTAATTGCTTAAAGACTGTGATTATATAAGACACAGGCCGCTAGCAGTTAGTTTTGCGGTTAAATTATTCGCTTACCTATTGCTCGAAATTTAATAAAAAAATCGAATAATATTTATTAA
>DWAK01000156.1:0-13386 GCA_018230145.1 Lepidochrysops patricia
AATATAATTATATAAATATTAGTAAGGAAATGTTATCATTTAAGGGAAATTGCTCTGGAACAAATACATTGAGGTTAAATTTACAGTTAAAGCATTTTTCCCCGGTACGACTCACCATTTTCCTCGTAAGGTCCGTTTACAGTTATTTTACATCAGGGTTTTATGACAATAATCCTTATGCGGTGGAAATTAAAAGCTTGTCAGAGGAAAATAGCTTTAAACGAGTATGATTTTTAAATTAGGTCAAATCAAATTAGCGTAAAATGGGACTCCGAGAGCTTTATTTAATATGTATAATTGTTATTTCTCACTAGCTTTTGCCCGTGGCTTCGCTCGCGGACAAATCGATTGGTGGAAAAAAGATTTACAGGAACATTTCCTGTAAATCTTCTTTGGAAACATGATGATTTCAAGGACCAAAAGTATCCTATGTACGTCAAAACAAAGTCAATTAGTTGCTTACTTAGTGCGTGAAGGATGGCCAAATAAGATTTACAGGAATATGCATTATGCATATTATTAATACGAGTATTCATATCCACTTTAGTAATAGCCTCCTTTTTGGAAGTCGGCTAATAAATAATACGCTTAATATAAACGTAAAATGACTGTGGGCTTAAAATAGTCCGCTGTGGGAATTTCGATTGATTTATTTAGCGGTTAAGATTCAAGCAGTGGTTACTCAGAGATTTAACAACGATCAACTTTAGTATGTTACTATCACTAGTGAGGTAGTGACGTGTATAAAATGTATACTTATAATATTATACTATCATGTTTCTATCTTGTTGGAGCAAACAGTTTGGAGGTGCCAAAAGCGAGGCTGGAAGCGATATATCCTAAAGGACTTAGGGTTTCAATACCAGGTAGGAATAAGCAGTAGGTAATCAGTTCTTAGCTACTTAAAACCATTTTTTAATTTTTTTTCTCTCTAAGTAACCTACTGAACCGGCGGTAGGCTTCAGGTACAGAAATTTCTGTAAGTGTTAAATTACCCATATAGAAATAAATCATCATAAACTAAATCGAAATCATAAGACTTTATGTCAATAAGTTTAATGAAAGTGAACAATCAACTATTATTATTATTAATCGCATAGATTTTGCTTCACAAAAATTCCCTAAACCATGCTAACCTAATTTCTGACTGTCCAAAGGAGTAAAAATAAACAAACATACCTATACTCATGTTATGGTACTATGATAAGCTATCAATCACATTATGACACCCATTTTCCTGTTACTGATACTTGAAATATTTATGAACATAACATTGATAAGAGTTAAGTTGCGAAACAAAGTTTGCGACCCTGCAATATTTATTTAAATGTTATTTTAATAAAAATGAAATCATCAAATAAGGAATTTATTTTTTGTGTAAAGCTTTTAATAAAAATGTCGTGCTTGTGATTTGCAATACTCAGCATTTTAATGTAAATATGTGAATAAAAAATCATCGTGATGATTAATCTTAATGAAATAGTCACAGGTGATGATTTGATAATGTTTCTTTTGCAGATGATGATTATTCATTATTCGCCTTTCATGGGAAGAAGAATGAAGAAATGGATGGATTAGAAGCAGGATATTGGTCAAAAGACATAACCAAAGTAAAGGACGGCAGATGGACTTTCAGAGATAAAGGTGCCAAACTGAAAATTGGAGACAAAATATACTACTGGACATTTATCATAAAAGACGGACTTGGATACAGGGAAGATAATGGAGAGTGGACAGTTGCAGGTGAGAATTAAACTTATTATTGGTACCTAAAATAAATTCAAGAAATAACCCTACAAGAATCCCATGATATGTTTGTGAGAGGCAAACGTTCATAGTCGGCAGGTAGGTACTCGGTAGTGGTGTGTATCGCAACTTTGACGGCAACAATAACTCAACTATCAACTTATGACCACATGACAAATGATTCTTGTTAAGTTTTATTTTTATGAATAAAATTCCCTACAGACATATATAATAATATAAGACTAAATAAATTTGACTCAAAAACATTGACTAATGACTAAATAACTTTTTTTTTTCTTCAGAACGCAGTAAGGTGATATTAATTTAGTACTGGTTTTAGGATACATCGACGAAGCCGGTAATCCAGTTGACGCAAATGTAAAACCAAGTAAACCAGTCACAGAAGCACCAGCTGAAGATCCTACTACTAAACTAGTCAAAACATCTGAAATACCTGATACCACTGACAACAATTCTGGAATAGACATTCGATTTAAAACAGAATAAAACGGTAGTGATGCATTTGATTATAGCAGAAATTAATGATATTTAAAAACAGAAATATATGTTTTCTTATACCTTTTTACCATTAAATTGTAGTAGGTGTGTGCATAACTTGTTTTCATTTGCATATTTGACGTTCAGCTATAATATAAGTTAGTTATTTGTGATATTGTCCTTAGTTTAGGATCTACTGTCGCGTTGATACTTATTTCAAGTTTAGCAAAATGTTGTTTTATTTACCTTTTTTTATGTTTCTCGGTGTTCAGTGCTACGAAGTGCCTAGAGCGAAGCTTGAAGCCCTTTACCCCACGGGTTTACGAGTATCTATTCCAGGTATTATAACGCTATTTAATATACAAAATATATAGGGGTTATATACGTTTGTGAGTATGTTGTTACTTCTTCATGTCTTCGTTGAAACGACTTTAAAAAAATTTGGTTTGGAGTTAGCCGATAACCTAGATTACCACAAAGACTACATAAAACCGCAGGGCAGCGCACAGCTAGTTTCTAATAATTTTAAATATTCCTATTTCCATACATACATTTTAAATTTCAATTTGCATAATCTTTTAATTTATTCTGAAAACGGGTTGAAGAGAAATCCCCTTTGAAATTTGATTAAAACAAAATATTATCTTTATCAAAATTATTATCGTCATCTTAACGCCCTCAATATTATTTCTGAAGGATGTAAGTACGTTTTACTATAATTAAGCCAAAGTAATTATTATTATCGATAGTGTGCTTGATGCTTGATATGATGAAGACGTTATAGAGAGACAGAAACACTTTCGTATTAATAATATATTTATCTATTACTATTATATACTTACAAACCTTATTAATTAATATTAACAAGGATAAGGTAAGTAAAGATAAGGATTTAACCCTTTGACGCCCTCGCGACAGCCGGCTTCCGCGTAGCAATTGAATATCTATTGTGTCTGGGATTCCCGCGATCGAAGTAATAAATAAAAGACCGGTCCAATAGCTATTGGTCAAATGCCACAAAACTAATACAGACATTTTTATCAAATATAAGGAAAAGATACTGCATTAGAATTTGTTTTATATTTTAAGGTTTTCGTAGTATCCAATGACTTATGGTTTCACTCTGTCCTTTCCGTCTGTTTGTATGTCTGTCCGACTGTATGTACGCGCCGCATGATCTCGGCTAGTTAAACATAATATAATAATATTTTTTTATGTTCATTATGTATGAACCACCTTTACCACCTTTTATACTTTTATTTCCTATTTAGGCTTTAATTACACAATTTGATTACCTACATGAGTATGATATTAAATAAATACCTCGTTTATAGGTTACTAATTCATATAACCCATGTTAAAAGTAAATAATAACATCGACAGATGAAGGATTCACTCTTTTCGCGTTTCATGGAAAGCTAAATGAAGAAATGGATGGTCTTGAAGGCGGGCAATGGTCTCGAGACATTAACAACGCCAAGGAAGGCAGATGGACCTTCGAGGATACAAATGCAAAATTACAATTAGGTGATAAAGTTTATTTCTGGACGTATGTGATTTACGACGGATTGGGATATAGACAAGATGATGGCGAGTGGACGGTCACAGGTAATAATAATATAATTAAGGTGTTAATAGATTCCAACAGACATATTTTGTTTCAAAATGGGCATGAGTTTCATGAGACCTGCAAAATTCTATGAAAATTAAAAATGTAACAAACGCCAATCTAGCTGACGTCAAAAGTGGCTTTATTAAATAATAATAATAAAAAATGGTTTTTATCACTCATGCGGGATAAGTACTACTTACAGCACGCTTTTGCGTTTTGTATAGAACCGTTTACACATGTTTTAAATTAGAGTGCCGTAAATTTCGAAATCATTCAAAATTTGAAAATTTGGGTGCGTTAAAAGTTTAACCCCACTCGTTTTGAAATTTCGAACACCGCACGATAATTTCCGAATTTTCAGCCGGGCGGGCGTTGAAATGTTTACTTTTATTTTTGTATTTATGATAAAAAATAGTATATTGCAGTCGTGCGGTATTGTCGATTGCCCACTGAAGGAAATGAACGTCCCCGTGCGTAATCGACAACTTACCACATTAGTTGCTTAATATACCTACTATAATATATTCTCATTTTTAGAATTAGTTAACGAGGCTGGTATTCCAGTTAACAAGAACGGCGAAGTAATAACTGCAACGACCGAATCAGTAACAACTACTGCAGGCAAAGCTACTTCAGAATATACAACAGTATCAGATATATCTACTGCTGCAACGGACATACTCGATCCAATTACTGAAGATTATAAGAACATTTCTACAAAAAATACTCCTGAAAAACTTACTTTATCAACTCTACTTATTCCTACAGTAGTAGCCACAACTGATTCTGTACAAGAAGTAAAACCAGTGAGTGTTAATACTCCATGCGCAGAAACAAATAATTATTATTACGCAATAAGATTTCCTACTGAAGATTAACAAGTAACAACATTCAATGTTACGTATTGTTTTACTAAAAATACTTTCAATGATAATGCAACTTGTTTAATCCATTTACTTGCTAAAAAGTGTTTAGAGTAAAAGAAAAATACGAAAAATTACTTTTATTACAATATAAATAAATGATTAGGCCATGTGGGATTTGAAAGATTCAAAATCACAAGGTTAATGGATTTTCTCTGTTGTAGCGAGTGTATGGACTCTCGCAACAACAGAGAAGTAAATCCATAATAGCAACAGAGAAGTACTCTAGCGATAAGCGACAGTTGGTATTATCGCTTACTGTTAAGCAGAGATCTGTCTGCTCGTTTCCTGAGAGGCAATACTAGCAATTATTTCTGCTTCAATAGTGAGATTACGATGTCGATGCATGTTAGCGCTCCCGAGCTGACTCGATTTGTGAGAGTGATAAACTTGCGCTGACACGTTGCTAATGTAATTTGAACGAAATAATTACGAGAATTGGGAGTCTGGTCCATTAAGTTTATAGTGCGTACACTCGCACATAGTCCACCATCATCTCTGGGTTGTACCAGGTAGGGTACCACCTGTCCTTCGCCGCCCAGAACTTTGGAAGGGCTTTGGCATTTTTGTTCATCCAAGGCTTGTCTGGGCCATCGGCGAAGTCATTGATACCTCCCACGCGGAGGCCGAGTGATATGTAAAACTGGAAGTAAAATAGGCAATACTCAATTATTTGATTTACTCGAAAAACTAGGTGTTAAAAATGTCTGTTCGTTTCATGTCTCAGTTCTAGGATGAATCGACTTTGATCTAGATTTTTTAAAGCTAACAAAAACAAGAGTATGACTTCACTATCATCATAAGTTTACATGACCATTTTCAGGTTATTAGAATTTTAATAGTAGTTATTAAAGATATGTGCTACAATTCTACGACCACGCTATGACACTTCCATTCAGCTACCTTTCTTCTGGTTTTGGTTGGTTTTACCAGAAGAAAGACGTAGAGGTGGCACCACCTTTCACCGCTGTATGGTACATAGAAGCAGCATTTTTCCTTATACTCGCTATCGCAGAGTTATTAGGCAACTCGTCTTATTACCATTTCATCGAGCGGCGCCATGATAGTTCCTTTCAGCCACTGCGCTGCATGCGGCACGGCGTTTTCTCGGGCCGACTGGTAGAATCCTTCGCCTGGGTTGATGGTACCGTAGATCTTGCCATCCACAAGTAATTGCAAGCTATCTATAAATATTAATTTCAGTTTTTTTAATCTTAGAGTAAGTATCTAAATTAATGATGACCAAAAATATAGAAAATTCGCCATAATTCAGAGTATTTATTTAATAAAATATGTCAATTTTATCGAATAAAGTCAAATCTACATGACTTATCTGAACGGTAATAAAATCTTATCCAGACACTCGTGCAATATATAGAAATAATACAACAAGAAACATAAATGCAACCTAATATTTTCTCAAATATTAGGTTTCAGTAAAATATGTAGGTAACCTAAGAATTACAAAACCCCATACCTGGCATCCAGATCAGCGTGTAATTATGGTAATCCTTATTCCAATTCTCTAGACCCAGCTTCTTCTGCATCAGGTAGGATCTATAGGGCTCCGTGTCTGACAGGATCGGTCCTCCGTATAGATACTTGGCGTTGTCCGCGTTGCCCTTGGCGAAGGCTATCCGTATCAGACCGGATACGTACCGTCTAGTGCCATACACTCTGTCTCTGGGCTCCAGATTAATCTCTAGAAGGAGATAAAGATGAAATTCTATATTAGTATATTATGCAACTAGTGCCGCTAGTTGTCGATTACGCACAAGAAGAGTTCATTTTCTCGAGTGGGCAATCGACAATACCAAACGAGTGCAATATACTATTTTTTATCACAAATGCGAGTATACAAGTAAATATATATTATGTGCGAGAAGGATAGTTAGAGTGGAGGAAATGTCATTTGAGTGCGGGAAATAATTCATATGCGTAATTGACTCTATACTCGCCGCAATAGTATGCATTTATCTAGTACTTACAACGCATGAGTGTTAAAAAAATATTCTATACTATAATATGTAGGTATCTATGGCCTACAGCAATAATAGTCTACTCTCGTTTATTGCCTAGTCTCTTCAAAGTTTTGTAATTTTGCAGAGTATTCTTTATACCTCTGTTTACGGTTGCATTTTCTCTGTTATTGGTGGCTAGCCAAACCAGTCTTCTGAATATGCACAATCAAGTGCCATGTTAAATTTATTCTTTGGTAATGGGTACTGTACCTGGCACCAACCAGCTGCCGGCTGGCAGTTTTGCCCGCACCTCAACTCGCCCGAACTTGAAGCTGAAGCTATTTTTGGTATTGACTCGTCCCGTCACCACCGGAGGAACGATACCGGAGTTAGAGGCCTTGTGGTCGCACTCATCGGTGCCGACGAGGCCGGTACATCTAGAATTAATATCGAATAGTTTTATGCTCCGACAAAATAAAATTTATTCTTAATCTAAACAAAGAAACAATAGCAAGAAGACATCTCATCGCGTTTCAATGTAAGCTGATCCAATGGCTAGAAACTTAGGTAAGTATATTCTTACTGTTATGAATCAGCGCGACCAATGAATAAAATTCGGTTGGATATCATTTTTAAATAAACTACACGAGTAGGAACTAAAGGTTTTTGAAATTCTCTTACGTGTTCGTCAAATCCAGTTCTTCGTAGAGGACGCCGTCGCCGTACTTAGTCTCGGTCAGCACCGGGAAAATCTTCAGTGACCCATCCACCAGGGACAGAGTGCCACCCCTCGCATATAAGTTGAACGGGTAATCCTGCAAAATATGTTAGATTTTAGTTATTATATCAGTAATTTTTGTTAATAAGCATCTCTGTTTAGTTTGCAGTATCGAATGTAAATAATTATTACGAGAGTTAATGCCCCTAAGATACGTGACTTCTTATTTTCAAGACGACTGAACGATTTTCAATAATCTTTATGGTACAAAATATTACCGGCTCCAGGGGGAACTTTTCTTCCGCCTCCCAATTCCTGAGGTCTTTAACTTCTCTCGCATTGAATTCTTCTTCGAAGATCAGATCACCGTTGCATATCGTTTGTTGACTCATCACTTTCGTCACTGAGGCGACACAGGCAGGAGTTGTTGGGGAATTGGTGACGGGTACGGTTGGGTTGGGTCGGTTGGTGGTTGGATTTTTGTTAGCTTGACCTGGAGGAATTTTGTTTAGGCCCGGTGGGAACCTGTTCGGGAGACGTGGTGGTATTCTGTCCATATTGATCACAGGACGGTTGGCTTCTGCTGGTTGAGATGAGGGGTCGACTACAGCACCATCTTCGGTGACGAACTCTGAAATGTAGATTTTTGCCGATTGAACACCTTGAGTTGTTTTAATTGTATTGAGATGTATTGAGTATCTCAATAGCTCAATAGCTCAAGTCTCAAGTATTATCATACTTGAGACTTGAGCTTTAACCTAATTTAATACAAATCAATTTGTGTAAAAGTACGAATATTCCTGTAAATCGCCTTTGGGAATATTATGTTTTCTGTTCTTATGTTATGTTCCTGGACCAAAAGTAGCCTATATTAGTCTCCATCCCTTTAACTAACACTATGTCAAAACCATGTCGCTTGGTTGCTATATTAGAGCGTGGAGGAAGGACAAACAAACACACTTTAGTATTTATAATATTAGTATAGAAGTTTGGATATTGGATATAATTATTTTTAAATGTTATTCAAAAACTAAGGATGTTAAATGGGAAGAGATATATTATAATTAATATGTAAAACCGAGGTATTGCACCCAATAAGGAAAGGTTGACTATATCGTTAAAGTAATGATGCCACATTTTAAAGTTATTTCATGCTTTTAAATTATTTTAACGATTATCGTTTGGCTATATGTTTATGGCAAGCTATCTTTAATTTTAATTAACGATTTTAAACTATTTATAGTTTATAATCGTTAATTTGTTCCTTTATTTGAATGCCATATGAACAGATTTCAGAAGTTGTGTTTGTGTTTTCTGCCAAAAACACAATTTTTGTCTCTCTTCTAAAGCATTTGCTTTAGTTACGGTTGGTTTGTCTTTCGAGGCGCGCGAGCAGGACAGCAATTAATGTTATTCATTAGGGATATTTATACACCTTCTCTTTTATTATTACGAATTAAAGGAAGACAACTATAGACATAGGTCCAGAAATATATTTTGTCCCCCAGGTTCAACTTCACGTTTCTATCCCTGAAGGTCCAGCGGCCATTTTTCGGCGTGACAATGTCTCTCGCCCAAAGACCGGCCTCGAGCCCATCCATTTCAATATTGAGGTTGCCGTGGAAGGCAAATAGGGTGAAGCCATCATCTGATGATAGACCATGGAAACAGTGAGACTTGATTCAAATTGTTTGATTATTTAGTGGGAATTCAACGAACTATAACAATGTATTGACTTCTTAGATTTGTACGCGAATATTATTCATAGTAATAAGACAGCTATTTACGGATTATATCGCGGTTTATTAAAAAGTGGGTTCTACCACCGACATGAGATCCCGTGATTATAAAATAAAAAATCAAACATCACTCCCCACAGACTAAAGATACAGCGAGGACATTCTGCGTGAATAGGACAAATAATAATTTTTAGTTCATATGCGGGTAGTTGTAATAACTTTTACACAGAAGAAAGAGAAATAAAAACAAAGACTAAAAACGAGTCCTGTCTACGATAGGGGGATGATTAATAAAAAAAAATAATAATAACTTTTACACACTATTTTTTATTTGAAATCGTAGATATATTATAATTATTATAGAGACCGTGCACAACGATGGTCCTGCTGCCTGGCAACATCAATCCGAATCTTTCTTCTATGTACTAATACTGGTCTTTAATACTGGTCATCAAAATGTAGTTTATTATATCTCCTTTATCTGTTCTGTGTTTAATATAGTGCAGACATCTGTAGCCGCCAACGCTTGTAATTTACAAAAATCTTTTCTTATGTATGTGCAAAGCAATGTCGCTCCGTTGTCAGGTGCAGGTTTATTTAAATACTCAATGATCATAAATTATTATATTATCATGATCCACTTCCCTCAAAATTGAAATGTCATATGTCGCTAGACCTTTCGTGTTCCTCGCGTTGCATTTCTATGTATGATCATTTATGTATATGAACGGATTCTAATTTATTGATCTCCTGAACACCACCTCCAACGAACCAAAAGTTTCCTTCGATAGACGTTACCTATCTAAAGTATCAAAAGAGTTATACATACGTATCAGGTTTTTAGAAGTAAGTAGCATTTTATTATTGTCATAACATTTTTATTTCTCTAGATTTTGAATTACACATTACAATGCAGTGTAAGTAGATTAGAAAACTAAACAAACTTTGTACATATAAGCAGTAAGCAGTAGGTTTCTGCCGATTTTCTATTAAAACGATTTTTTTGTCCGTCTATTACTTTCCTTTGGGAATTTGGGCCTAGTTCGATAATATACATATATTTGGAATTGCTTTCTGATCAATAGAATATTAAAAGCACAGATTATAAAGACGGAAGAAGAGACTTGAGTGATACTGATGATTTCACCTGAAAATGCGACGCTTCGATTCTGTGCCAATCAGAGTTGAGCATAAGTTTAAAAGCCTCAAAAACCAGTTCCGAAGTCCTGTTAGGCAGACGTTTAATTACCTGACTTTGCCAGGGTTCAACGAACTAAATTAGTCATATTTTGGTGGAACTTCATAAGATACGCAACTGAACACTGACCCACATAATATTAAGTTGGCAAATTGTCCCTAAAACAACAAAACGAAATATGCCAGGTAAAACAGAATGAGACTTTTCTCGCAAAGCATGCTCCGAAGTAATCTTATTTTAATAACTCATAAAATTTTACACTGAAATTACTTAGACATTAGATGGATGATATTTAATATAAGTATAGTAATACGACTCGGTTGAATGTATAGCTATAAACATGACTATAATCTCCTTCTGAATCGAAGTATTTGTTATGATTTCGTCTATCGATTTTTTAATAATGTGTTTTTCGATACAAAAAAATGATACAATAGATCGCTATAGGTATATACCTAATATGTCCTAAATCACAATCGAACTAGAGCTTTCGATACAGTATAATGCATGTACCTACTGTTATGATAATATTTAACAAAAGCGGTACAACATAAATCATTAATTAACAATTAGATAGCGCTGGGAATAGATTAGGAATCCCCAGATGAAATATAGAATTATTTACAATAATATTAATAATGATTATAACATGAACTTAAATATATGACTATAACATACATAATACTTAATTGATAATGACGCAGGTACATTTGAGATAAAATATGTTATTCGAAGATCGGATGTCGAAATAAATGAGGTTTAATTGCATCAAAGTATGAACTATGAGCTACATTATACGTATTAGTCGCAAAGCGTAAGATTTTCGAAAATGATAGAAAGGGTAATTCGTTTACAGATCTACTGCAAAGGATTAAGTTTTAAGTTAATATTCAAAGTAAGTATAAAAATCCAAAATCTCAACTCTAAACCGACGGGAACAGAGATTTTGTAGTAAGTAGGTACTATGTAGCAGAAATTCTCAGAAAGTTCAATGTTTTAATAACACAATTACGTCTATTATCGACAACATCAGTAGCGAAGGGTTTTCTTTAGAGGGAAGCCGTAGTCGCTAGAAGGGATGTGTGTGTGTGAAGTGATGACAAATGCACACAGTGCAATGAGTAAATTTAGAAACACCGATTTAAAAGGGAAGCCGATAGTAATGGAGTTGTATAGACGCCTCGTCACTGGACAACAAGATTAATATTTATCGAGAAATATATTATATCTCTAGAACAACTTGTTCTACAGGTCAATATAACTTTATGGCATTTTACGATCTAGTATGGTCTTTCATTTGAAGTAATTGGTGCTAAATTATAGGGTCGCAACAGACTGACGCGTTTCTTGTCTACGTTGAGTGATGACTCACAAGTCACAAGTTCACAACAGCTCACGAGTATGACTGGCATGAATTAACGTGCGAATGTACAAGAAAAAATGATGATTATACTTTTTATGATCATTTGATTGTAATTATAGTAACGTAATCGAAATATACACTATAGGTACATAATGTTTCTAAAGTCCACTTGAGTTTTTATTTTTGTTCTTCTTTATATATCCTATAGAGAGCACTTTAAATCTTCATTTCCTTACTGTTATTATTAATATTATGTAGGTATGCGAAAATATGTGTTTCTGTCTGTCTGTTTGTCTGTCATCTCTTCACGCCTCAACCTCTAGGCCGGTTAAGATGAAATTTGACATGAAGATAGTTTGAGACTCGAGAAAAGACCTACGGTAGCTTTTACTGCGGCAAACGATACAATTCTCGCGCGATAAACTAAAATAAGTCCATCATAATTGTAAGTCGTTTGACACTATACGTGTTTGAAGAGTCGCTGCGGAAGCGTTAGGTCGGTGTGTTCATGTCCTATACAAAATTGTCTCTAGACAAACAGTCCAAGATTGCGATGCACTTATTTTATATAACTTTGTTGATTAATATCTAACAGCATCTAACGTTCTTAGGATATCCATAAAATTGTCATCTCTTGTCGTAAATAAATTTCCCGTTAGGTCATTCACTTTAAGGCCTTTTACCTAAACATGATTTGATTTGTGATATTATTATGAAAATAGCTATTTATGATATTTTCATAGCATCTGGAACATACCAATAAGAAATTCTCATTTATACTTTCAAGTAGTACCTACCTACCTACTTTGTCAGTAAGTTTAGCTAATGTAAAATTTATCCACTTAGATAATAATATTATCTGTATTTTGACTATTCATAATACCAATAAAAATTACTTAATCATTACAATAATTAAATTCATAAAATAAAATTTTGTCTCCCGCTGCCATTTTGTATTTTACTGGTGTCCAAGATGGCGGGTCCCGCGCGCGAATTTTAATTTGTCCAAAGTGTTTAATTATCCAGCCAATTATGTGAAAGGAATTGTTAATGATAGTCAATTTTATTACGGGATAAGGGGATTTTAATATATATCTATTGCGTTTTGAGCGCTTTAAGTGGTCGTTGTGACTTAATTAAATGTTAAGTAGGCGCAGTAGGTTAGTATGGCTAAGTTCTAACACAGATTAAAAAATAAGAACCAGCCTACTAGGCACACATAATAAGCTTGGGCTCAATGACTAAAAAATGTCAATCACTACATAGTATAAAACAAAGTTGCTTTCTCTATAAACAAGATTTTTTTTTTGGGAACGAAACAGCAAAAAGCAATTTCAACGTACACTTCGGTAAACAAACCTCTTACAGCGTAAGTTCTTTGTCAATCAAACGAAAAAAATTAGACTTCGTATTATATGTTATATAAAAACGTATGTGATTGGTTGCTTCGTTAGTCGTTATGGCAGGAACGACAAACAAACAAACTAACACACTTTCGTATTTATACCTAATATTTGTAGGTACGAATTGTATCGCTTGGGTAGGACATCCATAGCCTAAATCGTTTGTCCGACAGGGCTATTCTGTAATTTGCGATAGCAATGCAACAGGCGAAAGTTGACGATATC
>DWAK01000157.1:0-13376 GCA_018230145.1 Lepidochrysops patricia
AAATATAATATATGTTAATTAATTTTATGTTTGTATTAGATATTATAATTTATGTATTCGGCTATATTTCAGGAAAGATTCTGATAGTTAGGCGTAATGAATGGTACTTTCGACCAATATTATATTAAAAGATATTAAGTAAGTAAGTATATCACTTCTAACTATTATGATAAATAGACATTTATTTCAACATATACCTAGTATTTTGTATTATAGACTTAATTTAGGTCTATACTTATATAAATACAGATTAAATTTCAAAGTGTGAAATACATCATAGAACAATAAAAATTATTATTTTCCTTTCTATAAATAACAAAAATTGCTAACAATCTCACCTTGATAGTAACGCTAATCGCAATATTTGGCAAGCGAAGCAGCCAGTTCACATTTTATAGTAACAATTAGACTAACAATTAAATATGAATCACAAATCATTGCCAGTAAAAGGTTTTAATGATCATAAATCTTTAGGTCTAGTTTCACTGACGTTAGTGTTAATCATTAGTCAAAACATAAAACCTTCTCTTTTTTAAATGTGAAGATAAAAGGAGATAGGTACACGAAATTTAATCGACTATTAGGTATCTAATTTTGGTAAAATTAGCACTAAATCTTTACTAGCAGGACAATTTGAGTTCTGTGCGAGACATCGTCTTTCAATAATTAAAAAGGTGACTTCACTTCACTATCGTATAAAACAAAGCCGCTTTCTTTGTCCCTATATCCCTTTGTATGCTTAAATCTTTAAAACGACGCAACGGATTTTGATTTGGGTTTTTTTAATAGAGTGATTGAAGTGGAAGGTTTATATTAAGTATAATAAGTTCATAACATTTATAATATTTTTGTCACTACATAGTATCCCTATGTATGTCCCTGTATCCCTATACTTAAACCTTTAAAACTACGCAATGGATTATGATTTGTTTTTTTTTAATAGATAGAGTGATTGAAGAGGAAGGTTTATATTAAGTACCTATAATAAGTTAATAACATTTATAATATTTTTGTACTCACAACTTCACATTTTTTTCTGTACTGTATTTAATATCAGCATTGCACCGTGCGTAGCCGGGGCGGATCGCTAGTTTAATTCATAATTGTGGGACACTTACTATTAGTATTAGTACTTACGGCATTTTTATAATATTCGATTAAGCGTAGGTCTGAAGATTTTAATAAAAGTATTGTCAACATATTATCAACGCAATCACAAAATTCGAGTATAATGACGGTTTTCCGTTCGGCGGTAAATACACCTTCACAGTCAGTTCAGATATATTTTACCTCGGAGGTTCTATAAGAGTGACGCTTAGGCCTTTGAAGTAAAGGTCACATTGGAGGTAATTTAACTATGAACGTGTTGTACATAAGGACGTGAGTGTGCGTGCGCGCAGGAGCTCTGTTCCACTCAGGCGCATTTGAGCGCCGGCCGCCGAGCAGAGCGCACGCGAGTGTTGTGTGGTGACAGATAAACAGACAAGTTCAGTTTTAAATATATAAAGAAACTACTGTAAAAGAAGTGAAAAGTTTTCTTCGAGGTAGGTTTAAAATAAGGTTTAAATGTTCTTCGAAAATACCTGACATAATAATTCGTCATTGTTTTTCATTATGATGAAGAAGGTTTTTCATCGTTTTACTTATTTTTGTATATCTTTATACTATGTGTATGTTTTGAAGACATAATTTATAGACTTAAAAATGTTTTTCGAGTATAAATATACCCGTATAACTAAGGTTTGAAACACAAAATTACGAAGACGTACCTATATGATTCACCATTATTTCGTCGAGGTGTTATATCTCGTCGCGAATGTTTCCGTGTTAAGTTAGTTTTTATGTGAAACCTATTACAATAGACTTAAGTACACACGATATATTTTAAACTGAGAAAATCCTTTAGCAAGTGTTGATTCTTATAAGGACCTGTTTTTCTTTCTGAATACTAAGAATAAGGTTCGGTTAAATTATATTATTTAAAATTTTCACATAGCTTAACTAAGTCACATTATAATCACACGTCACATTTTGTGTTATGTTGCTACTCAATATTTAAGCTGCCGTTAATTCGACGCTTCAGCTTTTAGCTATCTTTGAAACAAGCAATAGTGACATTTCCATGTGGTTTAAAAGAAATGTTTAGAACTTTTATAATTTAACAATATGAGGCTATTTGCATGTTTTGTCTGTATTGCGATATAATATTGACCGATTCAATGATTTTACCCAGTTAAGTAATTCTACATATTCCATGTTTAATTACTACACAACTACGAACAAGAGCTAAGTCAAAAGATATTAGATTTTCGAAAACCATGACTATATGACCAAGTTGATAGATATCTTTATTTTCCCGGTTCTCATTACTTCAAAGTCTAAGTGATACTTTGCGTACGTATATCAACACAATACTATTATAAAAGTAGCAAAAGACTGTCGCTTTACCTATGCGCACGCGCATAAAATATTTTCTCTTCATAGGGAGAATAAATGTCGCTTCGTATAAATTGTACAAAACGATCAATAAGGTGCAACGATTGCTCATTTCCGATGTCGCATTTTCATTAGCGAATCTGGTTTCCTAGGAAATTATTTTGCCTAGACTTTTTCAGTCGCTTAGTTCAGATTTCCTGGTTCGATAATTTTATTATCTGGTTTAAAGTTACATTTTTTGTTTGGAAATTTGTCCCTGGATAGTACACAAAACCAAAAGGTGTATTTCTTTTTAACCAACAACTATGAAATTTACACGGCTTTTTAAAACCAATCACTGATAGGATATTGTTTTTTCATTAATCAATTAGAACATGAATAACAAAGTTGATAATTCATTATAGTGTAACAATGGTGGATCGTTTAAAACCATTACATTGTTAATTTCATCTGTCAATGAGCAAATTATAAACTGTTTGTATATTTTAGCTTTAACAGACGATGTCATAGAAAATTTTTACCTTTTAAAACTGATGGATCTATTTTTTATTCATTGGTCAAAAAGTTAATAAATCAGCCGGTGTAGGCATTTTAGTTTGGTTTCCAAAAAGGCTGTAACTGAAGAAGTCACATTGCTATTAAATTTTTCGACAGTTTTGTTACTGGCCATTTTATTTTGATCACCGCAGACATATTATACCGAGTAAGCTGATAATTATTAGAAGATTGTTAAAGTCTTAGAGACATTACTAAATTACATAATAAAAGTATTACAGACATTACGTGAATGTGTGAACCATTGTGGGGAGGTCTAGGTTGGCGAGCATTGTCTCTGGTTCCCATGCCGTTACTGGCTAACCTCTAAAACTTCTTCCGAAGGATTATCCGATGTTTTGTCTGTAGCGTACACTTAGTGGTTGAAATAAGTGTAGTTTTAATATTAGTGGTTGAAAATAATGTCACCAAATGGTCAAACAAGTTAATTCCATAAGGTGTCTTGCACTGCACGAGTTGCGAGCACCAAGAGCTTATTTTTGTTTGAAAAAGTGTTAGGAAAAATAATAAGTTAGTAAAAAAAAGTTAGAGTTTTTGTCTTACCTTTCTATTAGTAAAAGAAGTAAGGAAGCATCTTTAACTATTTTTTTTTCATTTTTGTAAGTTTATTTTACTTATTTTCAGACAGTTGAAATTAATTTAATTTTAACAAAACGAGCGTTGTTATTGTTGCAAATATCAAAGCCTTGAGAACTTAACACTCTGCTAAATTATGTTGAGCACGGTTAAAAATAGATAATTGCTGACTTAGTGGTAAATTGAGTTATTATTTATTACACAATTAGGCATACTTCTAGCATATAAATTACATCCTTATACGTTTATTAATACAGCGGCTTCCATAACATACGCCTACTTTGTTGGCAAAGAAAAAAAAGAATTTTTATAACAAAAATATTGATTGTGTTGTATTCAAAAATGTGTATAGACCATTCAATTTTACAGAAAAATTATAAACTTGTAGCACCGACGGATAAAATTATCTTTACTAAATTGTAAGATTCAGACTACGTTTTAAATATTTCAAATACTTTGGATATAGTCTAAACAGTGCAATCATTAAATGATTATATTATTAATCATCATCATCGTTTCATCAAATATCTTTCGTCCGAAGCGACAGGCGGCAGTTGGCACCTTTCCTTCACTTTTTGTCGATGAAAAAGCGTTAGAAAAACGACAATAGAGCGACAACACTTTCTAAACGCTTGATAAATGGAATACGCAATCGACTAGCGAAATTCTGTATTGTTTGTTATAAAACGTATCAATTTTGTGATGTGCAGTATAAATATGAGTGAGAATGCATTTTGGTGTATTTAACAATCTTTTTAATGTTAGGTTAGGCTAAGATAAAAACAAAGTTTTATACAAGAAAAAGATTACACCATTATTTTTAAATATTATAATATCAGATAAAATTACTTTAAAGACAGGATTTAAGGTTAACTATGATTTTAACCACTGTTTGATATAACGACATTATACGGGGGTTAAAAATATAATGCTCAATAATTTGTTCTTGTTTGTTCAAATTTTAATTAGATAATACTTTGTTTACAATCAATCAAGTTCATTATAAATAATAAGTAGATAAAATTTGTCATAAAAGTGTAACGATTACGCTAAACGGTTTGTAGAGCAATAATTTCACGATACCTACGTAATACAGTAGGGCCGTTGCGTAAAGACCGCTTGCCATCAACAAAGCTCGCGGTGTATCACGCTCACAAAATATATTGCGTGCGAGGTCTAGAAAGAAATTGCACGTGACGACAATTCTCAAGTTTGGGTCACAATTGGAAAAGAGATATTCGTAATTTCGTGTATTTTGTGTGTGAAAAATCTGCTCGCACCATAACTTATACTAGAAAACGTCCTGAGGTTTGTGTTGAGCCTAAAGGCGTTGTACAGTAAAATTTCACTTTGCATTGCCTTAAATCCATAAATGTTTAAGTACAAACTTTGCCATTGCAACTCGAAGATCACCATTACATGGTGTTATGGCTAAGCGCCCAATGCTCATGTCCATAACTTTTGACGTTGCCGATTTATGCGAGTGGTTTTTGGCAGTAGAAAGTTTCGGTTTCCGGTCTAGAAGCTGTGACGTCACGGCTAGTCCGACTCCAAGTTCAAAAGGCGTAGCGTTCTGCTCGGTCGCTGGTGGTCAATGTCTCGCTCGCTGGCTGCACATGCATATGCTTCATGGAAAAGTGAGTCCGTTCCAAAATATGATCGCCGGCTATGTTTCGTGAATTGACGGCCTCAGATGGGTGGGTTTCCTCAGGCGGGTGGGTTTGTGTGATGTGACGGCTTCATTCATGAGAGGACTGCAGTTGAGTGTCGATGGAGTAGAGCAGATGGAGTGTTTTCTGTGAAGAGGTGTACTCAGTTGGTTTACTTCCCTGCAGTAGCGAAGGGTGAGTTTTCTCCAAAGGGAAGCCGTAGTCGCTAGATAAGGGATGTCTACAACTGCATACAATAGGTACAATGCAATCAGGAAATTTTGAAACACCGATTCAAAGGGGAAGCCGATAGTAATGGAGTTGTTTAGACACCTCGCCACTGCTTACCTGGAGGGTTTACTCCTTCCATAGAACCTTCGGTTCTCCTATTCACTTTATATGATTAAACTCTTTGCTTTAATTACTCATTTTAATTAATATTGCTAGTAAGTAGATAGTCGTATTACTTTCAAAATAATTCAGAAAGCACAGATTAAGCTTGAACCAAAAACATAAACATTTTCCGTAAACTAACTACAGCATGTCTAGGAAGATGGTTACATATCCGATTTGAAACCTAAAAACACTAATCAATCTTTCTGAAACGAAACATTTTCCGTAAACTTACACACAGCATGTCTATAAAGATGGTTACATATCCAATTGGAAACCTAAAAATACTTATCAAACTTTCTGAAACGAAAGCTATGAACCCGTGAACTAAAGCGAAATTCCTGAACTGAAACGAAATTTCTGAACTGAAACGGAATACTCTCTAGGTCAGTATTCGGCACGTGACTCAGTGGGGCATCCTTCACTGAATGTTTGATTCGCTCGGTGACTGCGCCGGACAGGCTTCAGGAGTCACGATACGCGAGGTGATTCGTGGTAATATCCGTGCTCCAATAATAATTTGCTTTAACAAGTTCGTTGTCCCTATCGATTTCTTGGAGATGGTTGAGACGGAGAATTTTGTTTTCTTTTTTTTTCACTAATTTGGACAGGGCTTAGATCTGAAGTCACCGCAACAAAAATGCATCTATGACAAATACTCAAAAAATATGGCAGCCAGTGCTATATCGCAAGGTGTAGATTCAAACTTTAGGTAGGAAACCTAGAGATATATGATATATGCCTGGTGAATAAATGAGTGGTTTTACGATCTAATGAATAAAATTGGAAGTTTGACTAGTCTTCTAAGACACTTCGTCGAAGACTCATTAGTCGTAACTTGGGACTTACAAATTTAATTACTAATAAAAGAGACGTTAGCTACAATCTAAAGCCAAACTGCAGGATTGACTACTTGCTGTAGTAGGTATATAATATTTAATATAGGTAATATTATAATTATTTATCTGAACATTTATTCTTGTTTACAAGCAGCATAAATATGTTAAGCGGCATACATAATATAAAATATTACATCAAAGGCACTAGTGTTGGGACCAACAAAAAATTGAATTGTTGCGCAAACGGTAACCTCGCTATAATCGGTGTTATAAAAACTCTTACTCAACTGTCGTCCTCGGTTTTTGTAGGGATGTGCCGATGGTCACCTTTTTGTCACGTCTATTAGGGTCATCCACGATATAGAGTAGGACAAATCCCTGAACTTGTTAGTGTTGTATTTGATTAAAATAATCAAGAAGACTTAAACAATATTGAATACAAAATATTGTAACATTTTTTCTCGGAAATTATATTAAGTATAAAAAATTAAAAAGACAATGCGAAAAACTGCCGTCAAATATGGATTTAAAAACTGAGTCTATTAAACTCGACTTAGAAAAACTTATATTAATATATAAAACTTATATAAAATGCTTTGTAATTCAGTCATCGGAAATAAATGCATTATATTATTATCATTATTATACGTTATATCATTATAAAATTTAAATTAATTGATAAACAATTCGTGTTTCTACGTTGTAACTAAAAAAAAACAATTACATTCACTGTATCTTCAAGTAATTATACCAAACCTATATTCTAATAACTCAATAATTAGTTATATTGTAACAAAATGAAACCATCAGCTTCGACGAATCGGCCGATTGAATCGTGATTCGTGAGCGGTGTGTGAGGTAATGAAGTTAGCCAATCCGCGGAGTTTAAACGGCTTATTTCATTATAATTATGCATAGATTAGCTGGCTAAATAACTGTTTTGATTCGATAGATATTTTTTATCTTTTTAATTTTGTAATAGTCCAGTCCATCCATAAAGTGCGTCACATGTAATGTGGTTCGACGAATTAATGTGACATGGTGTGACAAGGAGTGGAGGCGGTTCTAGTTTTGTGACATCACATTTTAAATTTAATAAACGCAACTGAGACCACCTGTGACAAGGAGGGGTCTAAAATCATTAAATTCGTGTGACGTACTTTATGGATGGCCCCATACGAGGCTGCATTCACATTTAATAACTCGTGTTTTAAGAATAAAATATTAAATAGCTTTGTGTGATGTGTCGTAAAAATTCATACAACATGGCATAGTTTTCATTACGGCAAAATTTCTCTCATTCTAGCATTATAAATATTATTTAAAATTGACAGAATCATCTAGTAATGACGTGAAATATTACGAAACGACAGCCAAAGATAGATATAGCAGTTTGAAACATGGGACTAAAGTTTTTACTAATCTATACTAATAATATAAATGCGAAAGTGTGTTTGTTTATTTTTTTTTGTCCTTTCTTAAGGCCCTAACTGAGCAACCAATTGACTTGATTTTTGGCATAGACTTTGATAAAAGGATGGAGAGTAACATAGGATACTTTTGGTCCTGGAATCCCGAAGGAGATTATAAGAATATTCGTATTTTTACGAGATTTTCAAACTTCATGCGAGCGAATCCGCGGGAAAAAAACTAGTGGTTTGTATAAAATTATGTTAAAAATGTCGAATATCTGGTCAAAAGAGTATGAGTGCTATATGAATTTAAATGATTTGATAGCGCCAAGGTCAGACACGTCACAGACTTAGTTGAGTTTTGTTTAAATAATTAACTAATACCTAATGCCTTGTAAGGAAAATTATAGCGGTGTTTAGCACAATACGATCCTAATGAATAAAATTGTATACAATTTTGTAAAGATTTCTTTTATTGTCTATGACGTGTCTATAACATTTAACAAAACAATTTTTTTCGCATTAAAAAGTCTAGTACCTAGTTAAAGAACTTAGCTAAATCAGTTGAATCGTTTTAGATCTTACTCAATGCAAACAAAGATAAATCTTCCTAAATATGATTCTAGTTGTATTCTAGTAGATGTTTACATATTATAAAGCAAAGTCCCCGATCGCGTCTGTCCGTCTGTCTGTTCGCGATAATCTCAAAAACTGCTGGACGGATTTGTATGCGGTTTTCACCAATCGATAGAGTGATTATTCCGGAAGGTTTTTTTGTATAATTGTTTAGTTTTTATGTATATTTGACTAAATATATTGAATTTTTATGAGGTGTCGTAAAAAATGATCAATCTGGGAGCTTTTAACGAACCCGTGCAAGGACAGGGCGGGTAGTTAGTAAAATTATAAATGCTATTTGTTATTGAAGTCAAAATGTGAGCATTTAAGTCTAAATAATAAAAAGCAATATTATTTAATCGTTCACTAAAAACTTAGCGTTGTCAATCATTTGACCTCCAGTGTGAACTTGGCCTAACCTCGCCGTAGCAATTTCATACTTATTGTATACTGTTTTATGCACATTACTGAAGTACCTATGGATACCTACCCTTAACCTTTGGCTAGATCTATGCGTATCGTCTACCTTCACCATTTTATTGGTTTTTAATGTCAGAAATTGTTTATAATTAGTTTGATTATACTTACCATTGTTTTAACATCTAATAAGAGGATAATATTATGTTTATTAAAAAGGTATAATATAGTAAATACTATAATATCTGTACCAAAATATATTATTGAAAGTTCAAACTTCTAATTAACTTATCTAAATAATAAAGACTCAAATTTCTCATGTTACATGACTCACTTCATAATAATATAATAATTTAATTATACCTACTCGACGCAACGAACAATCTGAGCCATGATAAACATAATCAAAATCACCATTAAAGCTTTGGAATTTACATCCTTTCCTGAGGGAAATACATTTTACGCTCCCATTTCCCATGGACACAATGCGCAGACGCAGACGACAAAATGGCGGCCGTGACGTCACTCCGGAAACGGCTCCGTTTTGAATTTGGAACGGTCGAGCGAGCAATGGCGGAACATCCGGCGAAGACGTTACAATGAGTGCGCGCAGTAAAATGATGAACTGATCATTGTTTATTGATCTCTTAGTTCTTAATGATTTTGTTAATCGCTAACAATAGATCAGACTAGAAAGAGAGGGAGAGACAGAATAGATCAGATTCAGCTCAATACTTTGATATAGTTTAGATTTTAGAATAAGTAACTAATAAAAACAATAAAAAGAATTTCACTTCCAAGACATATTATGTGTTAGTGAAATAATAATAATAATGTAATGGTTAGTTTTCCTTAAATCGACTCATCATTTAAATTATTTTTTCTAGTTTTGCACATTCAAATTAGAAACTTTTTAACCTTTTCACCTCTTAATCTAGGCAAAAGTAGTGCGGTCCAAAACTGATATCGACATTATAATAAATCAGATCCGATCAAAGAATGTTTGAATTATATTCTGTGTGAACATTGGTAGCAGTAATGGCTGGAAATAGTAAACAGACCGCTAATCGTTGTGGTTTGCGTAAGGGATGGGCTGAATTGTCGATAACTGTTTATTAGTGTTACATTGAACGTACTCATTCCATTTAAGACGATGAAAAGTAATAATATCGATATATGAAATCAAAATACGTGTAAGTTTTTATATTTCCAAAACTAAAAAATTTGCAATTAACAATACATTTAATTAATGTTATAATTGCAATGGAAAATTTTGAACACTTAGTTAAGTAATGTTCTTGTTTCCAGTTAGAAACATAACAATTATAATTCAAATATATGACGTAGAATAATGTTTTCGAGGTGTTATAAATATAATATAAAAAGATTCAAAATAATACATTGCAGTCGAATAGATGCTATCATTAACGTTGGCCATAAAATGACCAAAAAATCGATGTCTAAAAAATCGACGTGGCACATCCCTAATCAATTGAAACAGTGGCTACGACTTTAGAAAACACAATATTGGGTTTCGATCGTATTTATTGCTTATTTTCTTAATAATTTTATTTGGAACGGAAATATAATGACGTTATTATAGCGATGGACTACCTTTATCCGTAATGTTCGGACCACACTAACGGGAAATGCCATTAATTATTGCGATAGTGGACGTTAACCCCTACGGTTGACATATTAATATTTCCAATTTATGCTGTTTGAGTTTAGCGGTCTTTTATTTACTATTAAGTTTACTCGTATCTATCTGAGTTATTATGTTTTTAAGGCTTTTATATTTAAAGCGCCTTTTTGTTCCTAGGGGTACATATTTTGTAGAAAATTAAACTTTTGCGTAACAGGACTCGATAATTATTATAAATATAATATTATATTTTTCAATTCAACTAAAATCAAAATCTGCAACTTTTAGTATTTATAACCCTGTATTTATAACATTTATTATCAAAATTCCATCCTTGAAATAAGTAATAAATATTTGATGTCCATAACGCTTGGAGCATGGTCGTTATTGTAACCTGGATCTAGACCAAATTACAACCTAGGTCTAGGTATCAGACCTGCGGGCTCACTTACTACATCGTCCTCCGTCCGTTACTGTTCCTGTGACCTAGATAGTGTTTATTTAAAGTCTACTAGTACTTGCTTAAAAATATGGTGCTAAAATATAACCTAACTAGTTTACTGACGACATTGTTGCATGGAAAATGCAAAACTATTCTACATAATTTCTTAGACTTAGAGTATAAAGTACCAAATTTTCATTTAAATTCATCTGAAGCATGAAGAGCTATTAATAGACACAGTTCTTCAGTATCTATACTAATAATATACAGCGGAAGAGTTTGTTTGTATAAACGGGCTAATCTCAGGAACTACTGATCCGATTTGAAAAAAATATTTTTTTGTTGGATAGTCCATTTAAGGGACTTTACGAAGGCTTTAGGCAATATAACATTGCGCTGCGACCAATAGGAGCGGAACAGTAATAAAAAATGTGTGCGCGGAATGCACGGCGACAGGTATCATTTTGCGTGTCTCAAAGATACCTACTATTAAACGCGCACGAAGTCGCGGGGAAAAGCTAGCGCTTATAATATAACTAGCGACCCGCCCCGGGCTTTGCACGGATACAATGTAGATTAAACCTTCCTCTCCAATCACTCTATTAAAAAACCGCATCAAAATCAGTTCTAGTTTTAAAGATTTGAGCATACAAAGGGACATAGGGACAGAAAAGCGACTATATTTTATACTATGTAGTGATAAGGAAAGGATATAGTAAACAAGTAAGGATTAGTAAAGATGGTCAAGATTCCCGTTAATTTATTTATAGCTCCTTATCAAAAGCTTTTAAACATTCCCTTACATGTATCCGACAACACCAAACGAGCGAGGGAGTCATCGCACGGGGTGACAACAGGTGAAAGACACCAACCCTCACCTTTTCCTAGTAATTACCCTTAATTACTAATGTCTAGAACTAGAAAAAGTGTGGATGAAGAAATTGTGAAAAGTCAACGAAGTTTTAATGAACTTTCCAATTTGTATAAGACTTTTTTTAAAGGTATATTAGTATTTGATAACGTATGTTCTCTCTCAAACAAACAGTCCGTCCCTCTTTAATTATCGATAAATCATTGATAATAATTATTATTGATAAAACTTCAAACCGGTGTGGTAACCGCGACCATTTGAGTGTACTGTTTTGCCTTTACCTAACTACACAGTTATACCATTAGAAAACATTTATATTGTTGCATCTACTAATAGAGTATAGACAATAATGTTTAAAATAATGGTAACAGGAAATTATAGAAAAACTCACAAACACAAAGCATAGTTTAAACGACACTTTGAAAAAAATAACCGAACTCACTACCTTAATCTACCACATGTTTTGTAATAGGTAGCACGTGCTATCACCAATTTAGGGGTGAAGGAACATCCTGCATTGACAATGAAAATAAAAAACTCCGTAATTATCCGTTGAAGATTTGGCGGGAAACTTGACGTTTTTCTATGGTTTGTTACTTTTTAATTAATTCACATGTCCTTGGCAAAGGAACAGAGAGATAAGAACTGAATATGAATAGTTTGGAAATCTTTAAATTTTTACGTGTATTGTGTTTGACGTAGGTATTTTTGTCATGTTTTTTAAAACTATATTAACAAAAAAACCAAAGTAATTAATTTATTTAGGACAAACTAAAAAGAAAATACAACATAATATAAACTAAAACTTATAAATAAATTACAAAAAGAAAAAATCCCCATATCGTCCCCACCAGGCAGAGTACCTAGCAAACTGACTTAAAAACAAAGTTGTATGGATTTGCTACTTATGAAAGAATGCTCACGAAGTACGTGAAAAAAACCCAGGCCCGGTGGAAATAAAATGCATCTCAGATTATCAGTATAGATGTGTAATACATTTTCATTTCTGTTATAATCTCAAAGACACATTATTTTTTTAATTAAGGGTTCAGAAGACCTAAGTTTATTCTCGTACACTAAATTTCTATATTGCCGTGACCTCCTTATCATCATCTTTAACTTAACTCAAAGGCGGTCGATAAAAAATAATCCCTAATAACCCCGTTCTAAGTATTACAGAGCTAACACATTAGTACATTAGTGCTAAGCATTAACTTGTTTATTATTAGATAAGGTTAACAAACCCAGTGAACTGCAGTGGCATTTAGCCGCCTTGAAAAAATCACGCGGGCACGTGGCAAAGCACCTGTGCAACGGTCGAGCCCTAAGCGGGAATCACCGATTAAAAGTATATTTTTTTTCTTTATTGTTGTTAGTGGCCAGTGTGGTGGCCAGCTAATATTTTAAAAGGATTCCTCGCTCAGTCTGTAGTATAATTATAATCAAAGAACAAAACATATTTTTTTTTATCTATTTCTGTAACACTGGCCAGTAGTATCTAATAATAATTATTATTACAATAT
>DWAK01000158.1:0-13372 GCA_018230145.1 Lepidochrysops patricia
GCGCGTGCGGTGAAATACCTACCTAATCCATAGTTTTTATTTACATAATAAAAACGATGGATAAGTTTGGATAATCGGAGTCCGGGATTTACCCAGTCTACGATTTAAACCCAGCCCGGACGCTCCCCAGACGTCTTCCAAACTAGGACAAATCCCGGGAAAACCCGGACGGATGGCAGCCCTACGATCATGTAGGTTAAGAAAAAGTCTTATGATAAGAATATAATATCATGATTGTGGTAGAGCTTCATGAAATTAGATTTCAAAATTTAGTTCTTACCCTCCTCTCTTCCATTCATCCAAGGAGACAGTGCCGTCTGCATCATAGTCGATCTCCACCATCATGTCTTGAAGGATCTGAAAATGTCCGAATATATTTTTTTCTCAGTCGTCTATAGTCAGGTGTTCTCACGATCGTGTTCTATTAGCAAAAGCTTAATGTTCTTATGGTCTTAATCTGCTAATCCAGCACTTCTTGGCTCGCATGTTTAAAAAATTGCGACTTATAAAATAAAATTTCACGAGAAAGCTTCGGCAAGTCAAAATTCAAATAATTGAGGTATTTGTCTCACCGGCCTCAGCTCAGAGGTCTCCCAGCCCAGGTACTCGGCGACGGCCATCATCTGGTTGATGATGCAGTCCATTTCGTTGGTGTCCAGCACGCCGTTGCCGTCCGTGTCGTACAGGCGGAACATGACTGGAAGAGAATACTTAGTTATTGTCTGACATTGCTAAAAGGAACATAATATAATGAATAGAACAAAATATACCAACGTAAAAACTGCGTGAAGTGACGTGTGAACTAAATTAATAAATTACTAAGGTTATTGAATGCCCAGTTGACGTTGGGATTTTAAAGAAGGAATTTTAAAATTCGCCATGGATTCGGATATTTTTCGAAAATAATATTATCTAAGTAAATTGATTTTTTACTGTCAAATAAAAAAAGATTTATATTACCATACAGTAGAATACAGCAAAGATTAAAGCAAAGCATCCAAGTTGCTTCCAAGATCGTCAGATTTTCTATTCCGAGTATTATACTTACATTCTAACTTATCCTCTGGTCTCCCGGCTTCCAGTAGTGAGAGGTAGCAGACAATGTCCTTGAGGGACACCCTGGCGGTGTGCACTTCTAGCGTTGATGACCGACGTATTAGGTTCTTGAAGTCTGTAACGAAGAACTGGTTTCCTTATCAAGACACATAATGCGTCAAGTCTTTGGCCTTTGAAAAAATATGCCTATGTATATAAGAACGTATTTCCTGGAATTATCCATAATTCATTTCTTGATTTCATCCCTACATAGCGATTTAAATAGCCAGAAGACTATCGTTACTTAATATTATAATATAATGCTAATAGTTAAAGCAAAATTTTAAAAAATGACTCAAAATATCGTTGATTACGTTTGTCTCCACCGACCTTCGATCTTGTTGAGCTGGTTGACCCGGAGCGAGTTGCTGCTCTTGCGGCTGCTGTTGCGGGACATCTGGCTGTGGCTGGGGCTGGTCTCGTTGCGGCCGATGCACAGCTCGTGCGAGGAGTACGACGGGTGCGTGGTCACCGCGAACATCGGATGGACACTTCCTGAAATATGAAGGTTAGAGTTGAAAAATGATTTCTCTGCCGCACACAAAAACATGCTTGTAATTATGTACATTATAATATTTATCATAATTTACGCATTGACGATATGAGCATGTGGAAAAACAGTAATAACATTTTACATTACCAAAACAAACAAAAGTCATAATCTTACCAGTTCTGCTTCTGGAACCTTTATCGCTGCCGTCGACGGAGTCGCTCGAGCTCTTGCCCAGTTGCTGCAGCCTCTCTGCCAAGCCATGTATCTTTGAAGCGAGGCTTAGCTTTCCCTGAAAACGTTATCATTTCCATAATTAATACTTTCATGATGATTACATTTCATATTATTAGCTTAATTTCGATAAATTGTGAAAATTAAATACTTAATTGAATTTCCATATTTTCATGTAATCCACAATATTCTATGTATTTAATGTAATACAAGAGTGTTACTTAAAAAAAAACCTCAGTTCAACTGAACTGAGGTTCAACTGAACTACATAATATATGAAATCAATTTTTATCATCTACTAGAAACTGCATTCTGTATGTAAACTGTAAAGATGAATGAAAAAGCATTGATGTAGATAATATTTATGTCATAATTAATTCACAAAGTATCGCATCGCACATTATGTATTTATGTATGAATGTGCGATTCAGGTCAAAATAACGATGAAAAACTTTTACTGTTTTCCTCAGAACGGCTGGCAACAGCTGTGTATAAGGATCCTTTCAGCAGCTCTGGGTATTATTTTTGGCAAAAGCTCCAAAGATCTAGTTTTCAGAGTTCTTTTTATCTCATATTTATAATAACAACCTTTTGTAGGTTACAGCTGCTGGTTACAGCAAATGACTTGTGGGTTGAGAGAACTATGGAGCAACCAGATTGAGCCGCAGTACCCGATGACAGGCGGTGGATCGGGTAAGGTCCTACTTGAAGTATGCGAAATACGGTTCAACTCAGGATGTCCCGCTCGAACGTACACGATGTTACGCTTGCGCGTGCGGGACAGCCTGGGAGAAGAGCGACATTCGATGCTTAAGAATCGAGGCCACCATGTGAGTCACTATGAGTGAGTAGCTATTAGTTTAATGTGCAGTACCTGGTGGTTGCCATATATCTTGTTACCGTAATGTGAGTAACCACTTTAATAATTCAATGTGCAATACCTGGTGGTCGCCGTGCGCGGTGACTGGCGCGCAGGCGGCGGTGGAGCTGGCGGCGGCCATCTCCCGCAGCGCCGGCCGCTTATCCCGCCGCACAAACGAGAGAAACAGGTGCCTGGAACACACCACAGCATTAATATCTGTTAATACTAAGCATTGTATTGAGATCTTTATTCTAAAGCCTCGCAACTAGTTTCAAATGTCGTGAGGCGGTAAACCTTCACGCTTGGGCTATGTTCCATGGTTGGTCGCGCGAAATCGATGCGTAGCTCTACACAGTACACCAGAAGCGAAGGATGAGTTTAGAGGGAAGCCGTAGTCGCTATAAAAGGGATGTGTACAACTGCATAGAGCACAGTGCAATAAGAAAATTTTGATAGACCGATTCAAAAGGGAAGGAGGGAAGGGCCGGTAGTAATGGAGTTGTTCAGATGCCTCGTCACTGCAGTACACTAAGCCTAGGTCATCCGGTTAAATTGCTTCAATAGTTCACTGGTATAAAAGTTATACTACCTACATAATATAATTATATAGGCACCTGGAAAGTTCATCGGGCGTCGAAACTTCCAGAAAGGTGTCCAAAAACCAGCGGAAACCTTCGTAGTCAATATCCTGTAAAACAGTAAAATTAATGAGCTCCACCCTACCACAATATATGTAGTTGTAGGCCTGTAGAAATATTTATAGTAAATTGCCATTTACTATAGGAATCGTAAATTGTTTTTATTATGGTAAGTAAGCAGATAAATAGGTACTAAAATTTACGATCCACTGACAATCTGTCTCGTTCATTGGTATTCCACATCAATAATTCAAAACGTAATAAACACTTAAGCGCCTACGAGAATTGAAATGCAAGTTCATCTAGAAAATTGTAAAATAAAAGTACTTAAATCGACTACGAATAGTGATCAATAGTGTAGAGGAAAATTTTGTATGTTATTGTTTGTACCTTCTTGATGGAAATTCTTGTTTTACAATAATAAAAGACACTATATGCACTAGGAAACCGATCGTGGATTTATATTATTCTTTATCACCCATGCGAAATAAGTACTACTTACGGCACGCTTTTGCCTTTAGTATAGTGTCGTTAACGCAAGCTTAAAATAAGTGTGTGTGAATGTGTGAAAATTTGAATGCGTTAAAAGTTTAATCGCACTCGTTTTGAAATTTAGAACACCGCACGCGAATTTTCGAATTTTTAACCGCAATGGCAACCGCAACCGCTGAAATATTTAATTTTATTCCCGCATTTGTGATAAAAATAGTAATATACTATTGTATTATAATTATTATATTAGATAAATGTGATATTAAATAACTATTAAAGTATCTTTTATTACTGTAAGACAAGTACATTGTCGAATTTTTCAGTTTGTAGAACATCCCAAAGCTCTATCAGTAAAAATAGTTTCAATCGACTAGAGTGGTTAAAGTATCGGTAGGTAATATGCATATTCACGAACCCTCGTACAGCCAATATGAATTTTTAGGTTTTTTCCGTCTCATATGGAAATTTTCATGTTTGCCGCCCATTTACCTGCACTACATTTAATGGTCTCCGCCAACATTGAAATACGCGGGAACTCAAACGTTTTGAAAGAAAATAAATATGGTAGATATTTGTGTAGATTTTCTGATTTCTCTTAAGTAAAATGCGCAAAACATGTTGTGATATAAGTTGAGTAATGAGGCAATCTATCTATCTGGTGACTCTAAAATAATACTAGTAGGTAATATATCGACGCAAAATCAACACAACATATTCGGGCATATTTACATTAATTATTGCAATAATGGACGTTAACCCCTACGGTTAACGTCCATTATCGCAGTAATTAATAGCATTTCCCGTTAGTGTGGCTCGAACATAATAAGCCGCGTCATTCAGTGATATAAGCTATGGGTATAAGTATATTATACTATATTTGATTTCAAGACGCCCAGTAGCTTCATACCACAGATTAGACAATTTTTCTTCCAATGAGTTTTATCTACATTATGACGTAGATTCAATAATTAATAAAAATAATTTCAGTTAAGTATGCCATAACGAAAAATACGTTTTTATATTTTTCGACTGACGTAGATTTTTATTTATTTCAATAATGTTTGGTCAAACCATAACACGCAATCACGGCCTATCATTCCCGTCTCTTTCAATCGTATTAAATATGACAGTGACCTCCGCGCTTGTAGTATTCGGCTTCTCAGAGGACAGAAGGCCTTAAATATCTCATTGTACTCAAGTGAGGTTGTTATCTCCTTTTGTTTTAATTACATTGTACATAGTTTATTGTTAAACTTTGTAAATATTCGGTAAACTTCATTCAACTCTTAAGTGAAAGACAGCCTAATTAATGTGCTATTAGGCTCCCCAAAACTTTCTAGACTCGCTTAGGTCTTTTATATTAAAAGTTAATTCTACGAATTATTTTTAATTAACTTTAGCCCGCGTCTCCGTTCACACTCCTTCTTGGCTAAGTATGTCAGTGTACTATCGAAAAAGTTGCTGCTCAACCGACAGAAATCGCTAAACAGCGCTGTTGAATTGCACACGCTTGAACGTGCTAATAGGTATGAACAACAATGTCTGCAGTTGTTGCAGTCTTTTTTATCTATTTCAACACTTTGCATTTTTCAAAGTGCAATTGTTTTGAAATTGCTCGAACAAATTATTTAACTAACTAGACGTGGTACATTTATATTAGTAGTGGAAAAGTGATTAAAATAAAACTTCTTGAAACAGGCTAAATTAAAAGCTCTGTTTAATCTAATTTGTAATAAAATGCTTCAAGTAACATAGAAGTAAAACAAATTAAATCAAGTTTTTTGATAGCTTTCGAGACCCCAACTTTAAGTTTCTTGATCCCAGTTAAATAATTTATATGGGATTTTCTAAGTCAATGGTTTAAATGCTGTTTTTGCTTATCGCGACATTGAGACTTGGGACAACTCAATTTATTGTTAAGGCACTGATCTATTGACTAAAACTTGAATGAATCATAATAATAATTAGATAAATATAGTTGATAGATGACCAGTTTAATGTCAAGTTTCAGTTAAATGTTTATTTTGCATTTTTAATTTTACATCACGCTTGTTCTCAAGCCACCCAAATCAGAGCGGTGCAGAGGCCAAATCAAAATACAACACATTTTCATTCCATTGGGTATATGCTCGGAGTTGCGACGATTGAGCTAAAGCAACGAATCTAGCACATCGAACTCATTCTAGACGTGACGGGTAGGGTGAGTTTCAAACAGTCACGGTTTCAATTTAAATTCATTGAAAGTTTGAGATTTCATATAACTCAGTCTATGTGCTATATTAATATAATTTCCTAAAAATTGAAATACCCATATCCTACTGCTATCACTAACTGGCGAGTTGATCATCGAAAAAAACTCAATATTTTGCTACGATAAATATAATTCTATGTCCATTTCCAGGTCATAAATTATTGCCATTACAAATTTTCTATATTTGCCGATTAGGCGCGAAGTGGTAACAGACAGACGACAAACTTTTTAACTAATAAGGATTATTACGTTCCAGTTCGCTGGACCGAGTGTCCTATTGTAGCTAGTCCCTGGGTAATGGTAGTCTTAATATAGCCTTATTATAATTTCACGCACGGACGAGAGGTGATCGCTGTTGACTCGCCTATCGATCACTGGCTTCACAGTAAATACAAGACTCCCCGGTTGCCGGGCGACCGTCGCCGTGGCAACCGCGCCATCTTGTACAGATTTATATAAAATGATAAAAATCGACATCTGCGACGTCACATCGTCTATTGCGTTATAAAGAATCGGTCAAGCGCGAGTTGTGTAAGCCCAAGGGTCCAAAGGGCATTCTCAAAAAGGGTTGACCGACTTTATTTAACTTTTAATAGGAGGTTCAATGTGTTTTTTAATAACTTCAAAAAAATTGAGGTAGGGGATACTACAATATAATATCAGTAATACCTATAGTTAAATCTCTTTTAGCAGTTACACCAAAAAACTTCTTAAGTAGGTACAATATCTGTAAGTCAGACGACAATTAAGGCAACTATCTTTTAGCTAAAAGCCTAAAAGATTTGACTGCATTAAAATTTATATACAGTTTTATCATCGCGGAACCCTAAGACGTCTCTAAACAAACTCGTAGGTACAGCTCACGAAATGTATTGTATTTACCCAGACATTATTGTGTAAGCAATCGATAAATTATAGTGGATGTGATTTACACGTACCTACTCATTATATTTGTTGATACAGCCGCCACTTACTTTTTTCACGTACAAAGCTAAGCGTATATAACCAGAGTCTTTTAAAAATCCGTTTAAAATACGAAATAGCGTAAAAAAACGAATTATCTTTGCACTGTTTAGATTCAATGTAATCCAACCGTAATCCATGTTTAACTGCTGCACTAATTAAGAATTAAACGGTTAACAACACTTAACAGAAAATGTATGGAATTTAAGTCAAAGTTAACGTTGCATTTACTCATTTCAACAAAACCCTATATTTATCGTAGCTCGTACTTCGTAGCCGTAGCCCGTAGCAGCTACGTAGACCTCTACGCAGCAATAATTTTTTAACTCCGACAAAAGCGGAGTAGAGTTATAATTTTTGTGTGTGTATGTACATGGCAGTGTAGGTCCCAAACGCCTAAAAATATTTTTGTTTGAAAACTAACATTGCACGCATACTGTTTGACAATTTGGGGGACTTTTCAATTTTAAATTTTTCATTGTAAAATCGCGTTTTGGTTGGTAATATAAATAGGCACGTTGAATTGCGTTTCGGTTAGCAGTTAGCACGCTGTTGATATAAAAGGCAAGTATTATAATATATGTACTTATACATATAATGCTTCATAGTAATATATGCAATGGGTGTGTTATTGAGACTTGAAGTATCTGTACCTAAACAAAAAATAAAAATAAAATACGATCACAATGAAAAAGCCTACGCAAATTATTGTTTTATAATAAGGGCTTTCTCGTAATATTTTCTTATAACTTGTTTATTAATGACGTTTTAATTTATATGTTATAGGATTTATCTTTTGGAAATCCACATCCAAATCTCACTCAAACCTATAGACTAATTAGGCTTGGGCTTGCCGAATTCAAATCAACTACCATAGTTTATTAATTTATTCAATAAAGGGTATAGGTTTTATTTTGTTTGTTTGTTATTGTCACAATTCAGCGCGCTAAACAAGGGGAGTTGTCGGCAGTGTGCTGTCAGTCCGCTGTCTTTTTTCTCCACCCGAGGGTCACAGGCCGTTATCGGGACTCGAGTCACCATTAAAACGGCAGAGTTCAGCGGAGAAAAGCGCTTGCTACTGCTAAAAAAATTACAGTTCATCGGCCAGGACATATTGTTCTCTAAATTCCAGTGCGCTAACATAATCCCCCACTACGCCAAGTTATTTTGAAGCGATCACCATTTTGCTTAGAGCGCTAGCAATCGCTATTTTTCGCTGAACACGGCCAATGCTTTTAATATTAGTGATTAGCAAATTCACTTATTTTCCACTCACTGCCTTGTGCCTGCTTAAATTATATTTATATTACTTTACATTAAGGGCAAAACATATAAAGTGGGGATACAAAGGTTATTTTAACCCAATTTCACATGTTTTACTACATTATAATTATTTATATTTTTATATCAAAATAAAGTAAGTATTTTATCTAACCTGTAGATGCATATACCTAATTTCATTTTATTTTATTTCTTTCGAAAATATAATTATTATCGAAGCTATAAACAGACAAAGGGAAACAAAACCTTATGACTCCTTGTATAGTTTCCCTCCGACTTACTGCTAATTATAACTGTAGAAAACTATTAGAAGTACGGTTAAGGTACAGTTGCACATTAAATGATTTGATACAAACGGATCTCGACGTTTTTGAGCTATTTAGAAATCAAGATTCGCTTGTACACGGTTAATCACTAAAACATTACAATGATCAACGATTATCTTTTGATGTAAGCTATCAGGTTGTTTACGACAAACAGACAGGGGGATAAATATAGCGACATCCGCGTCCTAGCCTTGGCCGGGACCAGGCCTGGCTATTTCTGGAAAGGCCAGGGGTGAGAGCCGAAGGTCTCCGTGTACTTGGATTGTAATTTCATTTTATCATCAGTATAGCAATATATGGAATATGGGTGTATTTCGATGAAAAATGGGCTTTAGTGCGTCATAAACGGCCAAAGTACTATAATACAATTAACAACTTTTTTGTTTCACTTTATTAAATTTGTTAGATATTTCGATAGCACAGCTTTTAAAATACAACCGCGGTGGGTTTACAATTATAGTTTTAATTTAAACAGAAGTGTTGTATCCACTAGCGTTTAATCCGCGGCTTCGCTAGCGTCGAACTGGAAAATATTTGGCAGGAGGAAAAATCACAGATGATAATAGAACTACATAATTCAGCCCCCAAGCGGCAGCCGGCTGTAGCATAACAATTAAAAATCCATTGTGTCTGGGATTCTGAGGATCGAGGTATTACGGACGCTAGTAAAAAATGTTGAGTGAATTTCCATTATTGCCAAGATATATTTTATAGCATTGAACACTCGTGAACCTGCTACGTAAAACTGATTTTATTCCGATAGTAATCAAGACAATCGGTTGCCTAGCTTTAGGGCGTGAAGGAAGGACAAACAAACTTGTGTCTTTATAATATTAGTATGAATTTTGTAATTATCTATGGCATCATAAGATAAAATGTTATATTTAGTATCTTCGGCGTATGTAGTGCTATATAAATTCTAAATAAGGCAAACTAGCTGTACTTTTATAGCTACGTGCAAACCGCTCGAATAGCTTACATAACTTAATGTTCCTTTGTTATGTAACTGTCCATTGTGTTCTGCCCAATTCGTCATCACACTAGTAAGCTATTTGAGGCAGGGGTCCGTAAATCATGTCCATTTCAAGGAGTAGAAATACGATGATATTATAAACTTATAAAGTTAAAACTTTTTGGATAGTGAATAAATAAAATATAAATAAATAAATATTGTTCTAGGTTTTTACACGATTTTTACACGTAACTTAGTACCTACATTCTCCCGACACATTTTTTTACTGTTACGTTTGTATTGGTCTGGCGTTACAGCCTTCAGAAATAAATAGTCAATTATGTTTACAGCCTACCCAAATAAATTGACTATTTATTTCTGAAGGGTCTGAATTTTGGGTAGGCTGTAAACATCACGCTAACACTGAAAGAACTCTTTAACACTCATGTGGCGTAAGTACTAGATTAACGCATGCTATTGCGGCGAATATAGAGCCAATTACGCATGAATTATTGCCCGCACTCAAATAACATTTCCCGCACTCAAATGACATTTCCCGCTCTCAAATGACATTTCCCGTTCTCTAACTATCCTTCTCGCACATATATTTATTTTTATTCTCGCATTTGTGATAAAAAATATTATATTGCACTCGTGCGGTATTGTCGATTGCCCACTCGGGAAAATAAATGTTCTTCCAACTTCAACTTCTCTCGTGCGTAATCGACAACTTACCGCACTAGTTACATAATATACTATTAAAATCTGACTAGTAGTTACTGAGGTTAGCTAAACAAACTCTTCTCTTCAATTTGTAATATTAATAATTATAGTATCTACCTATAGATACAACGGCGGTTAATCGTCAATAACAACTATACTACGAGTATGTCCTTTTTGAAGAGGAGACAGACAGACATTATGACAATTTGGTAGATTTTGGAGGTGTTACAGAACCAAGCGTTACAATACCGACTCGCACTTGGCCGCACGTCTCACCAGTAAACGGGGGCTATAGCAACGTGGATGGGACTGTATGGCACTATGACATGCCGAAACCAATTTCTCAGTTATGGGTCTTTTACGACCCACCAGGGTCTCGCAGTTAAGGGGTGTAGTGAAAAAGACAATAAATTCGAATTATGTGTTAGGGACGTATCAACACAACAGCGTTTGTAGTGCATTGAGAGATGTATTAGAATATTCACAAATAACATATAAAACTTTTCCTAGGATTTTCTAGACTTTTACTAAAATTGACGAACTTTGTGGCCCAGTGATATGTTGGCCCTCAAGCCGGCGGTCGCGGGTTCGAATCCCGCATATGGAACATAAAGTTTTCGTTGTTCAATGTTCATAGATGTGTATGAAATATTATATTTAATATGTGTATATTTAATACACATCCATAGATTAAACACTAGATACAAATACTCCTTAAACACATTGTAACTGATGCTCTAAAAATTCTTCGTTATATTTTTAATAAGACATAGAGCTATTTCGGAACAGGATAAAATTTAATCTGTGATGAAGGTACATTATGGGTAGTAAAAATTAAGTGCCGACATTCGCTGACGAGGGATGGTATCGCTTTTCCTGCGCCTTTCCTTATTACTTTAGGTTAGCCACGATGTAATATTTCGGGTTCGAATCCCCTACTAGAATTGTTATCTATGTAGAAGAATTATTACAGTCGGAAACTTTTTAAACTAGAGTGTTATTTAGAACTGGAGAGGGGTTCAACAATTCGGACCCCGAAATAAACTGCTGGTGTCCTATATATTTCAATAAATAAATAAAAACTTGTTATATAGAACTTTAAGCCTATCGACCGTCTTAGTGATACCAAAGATCACAAGAATATAATACAAACTCATATCAATAGGATTATAATTCTTTCTTGTGTAAAAATAACTTGAATGGGTGTTAAGCTTTAGAATACGTGGGTGTATGGCCACCCTACTCAAAGGTACTTTTCCCCCTACTTTTATAGAATTTCAATACAAAAATAGACCCATATCTTGTCCGTTGTATTTATTCCAAAAATTGAAGAAGAGATGTCCTTTATCGTATCATCATACCATTGGTAAAGCTTAAAGCAACTCCATTTTTATCAGCTACCCTTTTGACTTTGTGCAGTCGTACAAATCTCTTGTCTAGCGACTACGGATTCCCTCTAAAACAAACTCATTTTATAGTTTCTACCACCGTTCCCTTCTAAATAACGCCTAGCGGTTTAGGTGTAAAGGACAAATACAATTTCGCATTCATAATATGTATTTGTAAAGATTTTGAGCAGCGGATTGTTTTCTTGTGAAACCAAAGAAACTTTTTTTGTAATATTAAATAGAAAGTGCAAAGATTAGTAAAAAATGCGACCGTTAACCTATAGAAAATAAAAAGAAAACGATAATATCAGTAAGGACTGAAGAGGTAATATTAATTGCATATGCTTTAAGTTTTTATTTTGTAAACATTAACAATGTTTCCCAAAGTTACTCGTCTCGTACAGCTGAAATATAAAGTTGCAAGGGTCGTGTAGCCATTAGGGACGATGACGCGTCTCCCGTGCTCTTCACTTCCTGCTCATCCATCACCGCTAATTTCAACCCGCTTAATGACCTACATTATGTTTGAACTTTGAGACGGCAATATATGACGTCACATCACCTATCCCTCTCCCGCATGACGTCATCACTGTGTAATCGATGGAACGGCTCTGTTGGAATTTCATCACTGTTACAATGGACTAGAGTAGGAAATAGGTTCCTGGCTTGTCTAAATGTGATATGGTCGTGACGTCAGTGTCGACCCATTTCTATTATCCTGGCAAAGTCGGACAGCTAATGCCAATAATAAAATATCTGAGATATGATGGAGACAAGAGCCTTCAGTAGAGTGTGAATTCAGCCTTTCAAAAAAAATTATTATTTTTTGAAAAGGAATTCACACTAAGAATATTTTACCAGAAAATATTTTGCTTTTAGTTTCACCATTTTTTAGGACTTGACTCCCAAGTTTTCAACTGCGGAGCAGTTAAAAGGTTAAGCAAAACTAAATTCCGTTAGTTTTATTTTCTTATATAAAATTAAAAGTTTTTTTAAACAGAGTTTCAAAAGGTAGTAAAGATACGCATAATACAATAAATTAACTGCCGATTGAGCAGGAGGCCAATAGATAAAATTACAAACTAAAAAAACTCTTAAACCAAAAAACTTTATCATGTTTTTTTTTTTTTTTTTGGTTAAACAGTTTTCTATCGAAAACTCACACACACAAAGGTAACCGAAAATTTTGTAACATCTATTCCGCTTAGTTTTCTTAGGGGGTTTAAAACTAGGCCGGTTCTTAAGAACCAGCCTAGTTTTTTCGGTGATTTCTCTGGCGTCCCTGAAAAAGTCTTCATTGTTAACTAGTGACGTCAGATCAATAATGGGACAATATGACGTCACCGATAATGTGCTAGTTGTAAACAAGCGATAACGATCTTTATTGCTTTCCTATGATAAGATGATAATATGAGCTTATTCACATAATAAGTATGAATAAGCTCATATCAATAAGCCAAAGCACGAATATTTGACACTTCCATAAACTTTACGTTATCGAGAAAACTTTTATGATATAGCTGATAACACAGAAGGCTGATAACGAGACTCAATTTAAACCATCTACTCAACTATCGATTTCTTTATAATTAGTTTAATTTTATGAACATATAGTTTTTGTTATAAAGGAAATAACTCCTTACATCTAGTTATAATAATATTATATTTATAATAATA